>JANZLF010000005.1:42315120-42330493 GCA_026546835.1 Erythroxylum foetidum | reverse complement strand
ACAAAGAGGAAGAAAGGAGGATCGATCGAAGGAGAAGCAATCGTGCCCTAGGATGAAGGAGAAAATGATTTTCTACCCAATTCAAAACCTAAGGCATTTAAAGGTTAATCAATAAACCTTCACCAATAGAAACATGCCGCATGTTTCTTCCTCAACAATACATTTAACTCTTTTTCGTTTCACAAATTATTTCCAGTTCAATTCGTCTCCAAATTTCAATGGCTCGACATATTAATTTCTAAAATCATATAACTAGTTTTCCATGGCCATTGAACAGTCATTTCAGTACTATGAAATCAATCAGTCCATCACCTAAAAAATTTCCAGTCCGGACAATTTTCTCCCAATTATCCTGAAAATTTCTAAGGGTCACCATCAAGTGACAATCACTCAAAAACAGTTCCATTTCCAATTCTCAAGCACAAATATTTCAGAATTTATAAAACATATCATATTCACAAATAAATGCCGGAAAATGTCATGAATGCGTGTACATATAAGTACATGTGCCAAAAGACTCATTCCTCTAAAACTAGAGGCCAAATGAATGTTTACATCAAATATGCAATGCAAACTACTAGCCTATCCCAATTTATCAATTCACCCCTCCCATCGGTGATGGGATGTTACAAAGCAACTTGTTGGAGTATTCATTAATGGCTTCTGACTCTTTCATCTTCAACATTTCAAATTCTCTGATCAAGTCGAGCACTTGCATGTTCTTTGTTCTTTCATTGCCTTGGTATTCCCTTTTGAGGTAATCCCAGATATCCATTGCCGACTGTAGATTCATAATTCTGGTGAATATGATGTTTGAAACAGTAGGAAAAAAAATCAGGCTTTGGCTTTAGACTTTCTAATTTTCCTTTCTTTGTGCATCTTGATTTGAGTCATTATAAAATTTGTTAGCAATGTAGGCACTTCATTTGGCTTCCTCCAAAGCTTCCCAAACATCCATAACATCAAGATGAGATTTCATTTTAATAACCCAAACGTGATAGTTTTCACCATTAAAAATTGGTGTTGCACCTTGAGATAGTTGTGTTTCAATCTCAATTGCTTAAGATGGTTGTAATTCTGGTTGTAATTCTTGTTGTAATTCTAGGTTGGAAATCAGGTTTATATTTTGGTTTCACTCATCTCACAGGTTTCTCAAGACAAAAAGGATCTAATAACATGTTGTTTTTATAAAGTTGAAGAATAATACTGAACAAAAGAGAAGGAAAAAGAATACGTTTTTACTGTAGAACACCCCCATTTTATTGGCAGCAACAAGGCTCATTATATAGAGCTGAAATGTAATAGAAAATCCTACATATTTGTTAACTATCACAAGAATATCTCTAAACTAATTTCTAAAATCAAACACTAAATATCATAATCAAATTTACCTAAGATCTAGTTAGTTTGACCATTTATTTCATAATAATATGCAAACCTAAGGAATTTTCTAACAAACTCCTCCGTACCTTAGGCGTTGTTGAGCTTTAATGTCAAAATAATTCATCTTCTTGATGTTGCTCAGTTGCTACTTTTGTCTCTTCATTTTGTGAAATCTTCTCCATATGCCCAATTAGTCCACATTTTCTACACTTGTCCACAATTTTTACATTTGATATTAGGCCTCTACTAACATTTTCTTTGTGGGTAATTAGTTTTTTTTTTTTACAATGTGGGCATGATGGATATGAATCATTATTGTTTCTGTTGTTGTTGTTGTTAATCTTGATAAAAATCTTGTTTTTATCTCCTCTTGAATTTTTTTCCTTTGCTAGCAGAGCATCTTCAATGTTTCCTTCTTCTCTCATCATCCCCCTTTGTTCTTGTGCCTGTAGTGCATTTACTAATTCTGCAAAAGACATGCTTGATAAATCCTTAGCTTTTTCCAACGTAAAAATTTTAGATTCATATTTTTCAAATAAGGTTACAAGAACTTTTGGCATTATTCGTTCCTAAAAAAATCCTTACCTAATAACCTCACCTTGTTTATTATACGGAGCAACTTGTTAGAGTATTTTGTAATAGCTTTTGACTCTTTCATCTTCAGCATTTAAATTTCTCTGATCAAGTTGAACACTTACATGCTCTTTGTTCTTTCATTATTTTAGTATTCCTTTATGAGGTAATCCTAGATATCCTTTGCTAGCTCTAAAGTCATAATTGTTGTGAATATGATGTTTGAAACAACAGAAAATAAGTAGGCTTTGGCCTTATACTTCCTAATTTTTCTTTCTTTGTGCATCTTGATTTAAGTCCTTGTAGGATTTGTTGGCAATGTAGGCACTTCATAGTCTTCCTCCACAGCTTCCTAAACATCCATAGCGTCAAGATGAGCTTTCATTTGAGCAATCCAAACTTGATAGTTTTCACCATCAAAAATTGGTGGTGCACCTTAAGACAGTTGTGTTTCAATATCCATTTCTTGAAGATGGTTGTAATTCTGGATTGTAAATCAGGTTTGTGTTTTGGTTTCACTTATCTCACAAGTCCCTCAAGATAAAAAGGCTTTGATACCATGTTGTTTTTATAAAGCCAAAGCATAATACATTAATAAAATAGGAGGAAAAAGAATATGTTTTTGCTGAAGAACACCCCCATTTTATTGACAGCAACAAAGCTCATTATATAGAACTGAAATGTAACAGAAAATCCTATTTATTTTCTAACTATCACAAGAATATCTCTAAATTAATTCCTAAAATTAAGCACTAAATATAATAAGCCTAAGGAATTTTTCAACAAACTCCTCCTTGCCTTAAGAGTTGCAGAGCTTTAATGTCAAAATAATTCATCTTCTTAATGTTGCTTAGTTGCTGCTTTTGCCTCTTCATTTCATGACTTGCAAATCTTCTCCATATGCCTAATTTGTCAATTTCTGCATTTGATATCAAGTCTCTACTAACATTTTCTTTGTGGGTGATTAGTTTTTTTATAATGTGGGCATGACAAATATGAATCATCATTGTTTTTCTTTTGTTGTTGTTAATCTTGTTAAAATTATTGTTTTTGTCTCCTCTTAAAATTTTTTCCTTTGTTAGCAAAGCACCTTTAATGGTTCCTTCTTCTCTCATCATCCTCCCTTGTTCTTGTGCATGTAGTGTATATAATAATTTTGTCAAAGACATGCTTGATAGATCCTTAGCTTCTTCCATTGAAAAATTTTTAGATTCATATTTTTTAGATAAGGTTGTAAGAATTTTTTACACTATTCATTCCTCAAAAAAATCCTTACCACTTCATAATCTTCCTCCATAGCTTCGCAAACATCCATAGCATCAAGATGAGCTTTCATTCGAACAATCCAAACTTGATAGTTTTCACCATCAAAAATTAGTGGTGCACCTTGAGACAGTTATGTTTCAATCTCCATTGCTTGAAGATGGTTATAATTCTAAGTTGTAAATCATGTTTGTGATTTGGTTTCACTCATCTCACAGGTCCCTTAAGACCAAAAGGCTCTGATACTATGTTGTTTTTATAAAGCTGAAACATAATACGCGAATAAAAAAGAAGGAAAAATAATATGTTTTTGTTGTAGAATACCCCCATTTTATTGACAATAACAAAGCTCATTATATAGAGCTGAAATGCAACAAAAATCATTTTTATTTGCTAACTATCACAAGAATATCTCTAATCTGATTCCTAAAATCATGCACTAAATATCATAATCAAATTTTTCTAAGTCTTAGTCAGTTTGACCATTTATTTCGTAATAATCTACAAGCCTAAGGAATTTTCCAACAAACTCCTCCTTGCCTTAGGAGTTGTAGAGCTTTAATGTCAAAATAATTCATCATCTTGATGTTGCTCAATTGTTACTTTTGCCTCTTTTTTTCGTGACTTGCAAATCTTCTCCAAATGCCTGACTTGTCCACATTTTCTACATTTGATATCAAGCCTCTACTAACATTTTCTTTGTAGGTGATTAATTTTTTTTGCATTGTAGGCATGGTGGATATGAATCATCATTGTTTTTGTTGTTGTCGTCAATCTTGTTCAAATTCTTATTTTTGTCTCCTGTTGAATTTTTTTTTCCTTGCTAGCAGAACACCTTCAATGGTTCCTTCTTCTCTCATCATTCTTCTTCGTTTTTATGCCTATAGTGCATTTACTAATTCTTCCAAAGACATGGTTGATAGATTCTTAGCTTTTTCTAATGCAAAAAAACTTAGATTCATATTTTTCAGGAAAGGTTACAAGAACTTTTTGCACTATTTGTACCTCAGAAAAATTCTTACCTAATAACCTCACCTTGTTTGCTATGCCACACAACTTGTCGAAGTATTCTTTATTGTTTTCTAACTCTTTAATCTTCAACATTTCAAATTCTTTGATCAAGTTGAGTAGTGGCATGCTCTTTGTTCTTTTATTGCCTTGGTATTCCTTTTTTAAGGTAATCTCAGATATTCTTTGCCGACTTTAGATTCATAATTCTTGTGAATATGATGTTTGAAATGGAAAAAAACAAGCAGGCTTTGGCTTTAGACTTTCTATTTTTCCTTGCTTTGTACATCTTGATTTGAGTTATTGTAGGATTTGATGGCAATAATGTAGGCACTTCATAATCTTCCTCCACATCTTCCCAAACATCCATGACATCAAAATGAGCTTTCATTCGAACAACCCAAACTTGATAGTTTTCACCAACAAAAATTGGTGGTGCACCTTGAGAAAGTTGTATTTCAATCTACATTGCTTGAAGATGGTTGTAATTTTGGTTGTAATTCTTCTTGTAATTCTGGTCGTAAATCAGGTTTGTGTTTTGATTTCACTCATCTCATAGGTCCCTCAAGACAAAAAGGCTCTGATACCATGTTATTTTTATAAAACCGAAGCATAATATGTGAATAAAAGAGAAGGAAAAAGAATATGATTTTGCTGTAGAACAACCCCATTTTATTGACAACAACAAAACTTATTATGTAGAGTTGAAATGTAATAGAAAATCCTATTTATTTGTTAACTATCATAATAATATCTCTAAACTGATTCCTAAAATCAAGCACTAAATATCATAATTAAATTTGCCTAAGAATTAGTCAATTTGATCATTTATTTCGTAATAATTTGCAAGACTAAGAAATTTTCCATCAAACTCCTCCTTGCTTTAGGAGTTATAGAGCTTTAATGTCAAAATAATTCATCCTCTTAATGTTGCTCAGTTGCTGCTTTTGCCTCTTCATTTCGTGACTTGCAAATCTTTTCTATATGCCTAATTTATCCACATTTTATGCATTTGATGTCAGGCCTTTACTAACATTTTCTTTGTGGGTGATTAGTTTTTTTGCAATGTGGGCATGGTGGATATGAATCATCATTATTTCTGTTGTTGTTGTTGTCGATCTTGTTAAAATTCTTGTTTTTTTCTCCTCTTGATTTTTTTTTGTTGACAGAGCATCTTCAATGATTCCTTCTTCTCTCATCATCTTGCTTTATTCTTATACCTATAGTGCATTTACTAATTCTGCTAAAGACATGCTTGATAGATCCTTAGCTTTTTCCAATGCAAAAATTTTAGATTCATATTTTTCAGGAAAGGTTACAAGAACTTTTTGCACCATTTGTTCCTCTGAAAAATCCTTACCTAATAACCTCACCTTGTTTACTATACGGATCAACTTGTCGGAGTATTCTTTAATGGTTTCTGTCTCTTTCATGTTCAATATTTCAAATTCTCTGATCAAGTTGAGCAATTATATGCTCTTTGTTCTTTCATTGCTTTGGTATTCCTATTTTATATAATCTTAGATATCCTTTGTCAACTCTAGATTCGTAATTCTTGTAAATATAATGTTTGAAACAATAGAAAACAAGCAAGCTTTGGCTTTAGACTTTCTATTTTTCCTTTCTTTGTGCATCTTGATTTGAGTCATTATAGGATTTGTTGGCAATGTAGGCACCTCATAGTCTTCCTCTACAGCTTCCCAAACATCCACATCATCAAGATGTGCTTTCATTCGAACAACCCAAATTTGATAGTTTTCACCATCAAAAATTGGTGGTGCACCTTGAGACAGTTGTGTTTCAACCTCCCTTGCTTGAAGATGGTTGTAATTCTTGTTGTAATTTTGGGTTGTAAATTAGGTTTGTGTTTTGGTTTCACGCATCTCATAAATCCCTCAAGATAAAAAGGCTCTGATACTATGTTGTTTCTATAAAACTAACATGAATAAAAGAGAAGAAAAAAGAATATGTTTTTGTTGTAGGACACCCTCATTTTATTGACAGCAACAAAGCTCATTATATAAAGCTGAAATGTAACAGCAAATCTTATGTATTTGTTAACTATCATAAGAATATCTCTAAACTGATTCATAAAATTAAGCATTAAATATTATAATCAAATTTGCCTAAGATCTAGTCAGTTTGACCGTTTATTTTGTAATAATTTGCAAGCCTAAGGAATTTTCCAACAAGAACCATCAACTAAAGTGTGGAATAATTCAAAGGAAGTCTTCAGTAATAATGTACACAATTTTGTACCATCAATAAAAGACTTACCTACAGATGAATAACCTTAGCTAATTGAGCAAGCAATTACTTAGTCAGAACCTCCAGAACATCTTCAACTAAGAAGACCCACTAAGGAAAGATGTCCCTCAACTAGGTACACTTAAGATGAGTTTGTGACACTCAACAACAATGGGAACCTCAAAATGTGAAAGAATCTCTAGTTGATAGTCAAAAAAAAGAATGGCTAAAAGCTACACAAGAGGAGATGTAATCCTTATATGAAAATCATGTATATAATATAGTGAAATTACCCAAGAGAAGACGAGCTCTTAAGAGTAAACGGGTGTACAGGCTCATGACTGAGAAGAATAGCTCAAAATTAAGGTACAAGACCATAATTATTATAAAATGATGTAACCAGAGAAAGAGTGTTAATTTTAAAGAAATATTATCTTTTGTGGTAAAGATGTCATCTTTATTATTGGTCTAATCGTTCTCCTAGACTTAAAAATTGAATAATTTAATGTTAAAACAAAATTTCCACACAGAGGCATATAAGAGTAGGTGTACATGAAACAACACGAGGGATTTGCATATCTAAGAAAAGAGCATTTGGTATGCATAATCAAAAAGAGTCTCTATGGTCCAAGAAGTTATTACAGTTATCTCGGGAGCGTTGATAGAGTCATTGAAAGTTTCAATATGCGTAAGGCCTCATCAATTAACGTACCACTTGCTACACATTTTAAGTTGAGTAAAAAGAAAATTTTGACAACTGAAAAAAAAATGAAATGAAGAAAGTGCCTTATTCATCTGCAATTGGCAACCTCATATATTCCATGATTTGTAGGAAGCTCGATATTGCCTATATTATTTATATGATGAGTTGCTTCTTGTCTAATCTAGGAAAAGAACATTTGGTTACTGTCAGGTCTGACCCTGGAAATAAATACATTGCATCAATGGAAGCATGACTTCAAATCACCTGTGCCGTAAAACCTGTGCCTCCTGTTCCTAACAACATCCAACCTATCTCATTTTTCTCCCTCAATTATTGAATGGTTGGATATTGTGGGGAGCAGGTGGGCATAGGGTGAACGACACAGGTGATTTAAAGCCTAGAAGCATGTAAGGAGATGTTGTGGATGAAAAACTTCTTGCTTGAATTGATATTTTTCCAAGAGCTCTTTATCCTCTAAGTCCTTCACAATCAACAATAATTAGACTAATCTTGGCCTTCAAATGGAACATTATCTTTAGATTGTTCAATGAGATCTTGTATAGTAAACCTAATTCATTTTATCAGTCAAATCAAAATCATGTTTTATAATTATTTTAACAATGACCCGAAGCATACCTTAGTTTCAATATTTGCTTTAGAGTCTAAGAATTGATAGGTTTGATTTTGATACTCCACATGCTCTCCTCCTTGATTATATAAGAGTGAATCTGTTTTAATGATATTTATTTTAACTAAATAATATTTTAAGCTGACATTTTCTAAAAATTATTATTTAAGATGCCTTTTTTATTCAAACTTTTGTTTGTAGTGATTGTGTTTTTTAAATCCTAAAAAATTAAGGTGCAAGTTTTCAAATGTAATAATTTGGGTTTTAAAACTATCTAAATTTAGAACAGGCCTTACTTGACCTATGAGTTGATCGACCCATGATTCAACCTGTGACCTAACAGGTTAGGAATTGCTCAGCCCATGAACAAGGCCTAGCTTGACAGGTCACCTGGCATGAAGGATCAGTCCGGTCTAATTTATTAATTTTTTAAAAGAAAATTAAAAAGTGATGTCGTTTTGTCAATTTTGTCAATTTCAGTCAAATTTCGGATCGGCCAAACCTGAATAGCTTAGGCCTAAGCCTGGTCCGTGATCCGTTGACTTTGGGGCCGATCGTGCCGAGCCGGATTGCCATCTGACAACTGCAAAAAAGCACAATTTAAAGCATCTCATGCGTTTGGACATCAAGAAACGACGACGAGCAGACAACGAACTACCCTGTCTACAGATCCACCCGGGGCCAACTACCATTACTTTCTGATCCAATTTCCCAAATGAGAAGTCTATAAATGGTAAGGCGTGAAAAGCGGCCCTCAACCAACAGACATCTGCCACCTCCACATGCTGTGAAAAGCTACTCACACGTGAATCTGGTTGAATATTGACAAATCAGTGATTACGTCATAATCAAACTTCACAAAGTACTACTGAGGACTGACACTTCGTGCTTGAGATGGAGTATCTATGTGTTTGACTATAGCTCCTCGTTCCTTTCAGAGTAATCAAACACCAGAACTCACCAGCTTCGATCTTAAGTTCTGGGTGTGTTTTCTTATTTTATTTTCTGATTTTGGGGTGTGATTGTTTCTTTACATTCCGATTAGATTTTGATTTTAGGGGGTCAATTTCAACGGGAACAACGTAGATTGTTTTTTTAGTGTAAATATGAGGTGATGTAGATAGATCTTTGAGGAATAGTGTTTTTCAATCAGGGGAAGAACGGAAGATGGATACTAGTTGGTTTGAGCCTAAGCCAAGAAAAGTTCTTAAAGAGGGTTTGGTTAAGCTTCCAAAAATTGATGGGTTTCCTGGTGGGTGGGAATCACACCTTGTCCAGGTTTTGCACTCGCTAAAGTTTGTGTTCTTTCATAGTAAGGCTTCATTCTCTCTGGCAAAATTGCTTCTTTTGTTGCTTATTTCGAATGCCGTTAATCAGAAATTCTCAGTTTTTGATTAAACACGATCATTGAGGCTGGTTTGGTGGTTGGTTTTGAGAACTAATGGATTTAAAGGCTCTGAGATTCCAAATCCTTAGTGGGTCTGTAGCCAGGCGCTTGCTTTTACGCTCATTTATACTTGCCTCGGCTGTGTCTGTATTTTCCTTGCTGCAATTCCTGTCTGGTTCTGACACAGGATTGATTGGTTCCGTGTATTCTGATGAATGTGATGTGCCACGTATGTATGGGGGTGTAACTTTGTTTGCCAATAGGTTGTTGATGCCAATTTGGTCATCACTTACCTGCAAGGAAGATGTCAATTGGACTGCTGGTGTTGTGAGAGAGCTAATAGACATGAAAATGTTGGATTATGGTGCAAAAGTTCTCTATGTAGGTGAAGGATCGTCTGGTATGTGTGCATTTCGGGAATTGGGATTTACCAACGTTTGTGGGGTTCACAGATACCCCTTTTTCTACCTCAAGCATAGGAAGTTGGTTTATGAACTGCAATATGCAGACAATTCCTTCGACTTTGTGTTCTCCATGCACTTGGATAAGGTTTCAGTCCCTGCTATTCTGGTGCTCGAGATTGAGCGCATTGTCAAGCCTGGTGGAATTGGGGCAATGCTTGTGAGCGTTGATGGTATGAGTACAAATAGCTTGATTAGATCGGCCACACCGGTTTCATCATTGTTGAAAGATTCCAGCGTCATACATGTTGGTTATGTTCAGGGTTTTACGCTGGTTGTTTTCAAGAAAAGAATTGACACTGCTGGTTATTTCCAGCAATTTCACTTGCCAGCTGAGTGCCAATCTGTGGTTAACAACAGACCTTTAATGGAATATGTGGAGCCTTTAACGGTAAGTAAGCAAATTGGATATGAAAAAAGGATTGCTTATTTGCTGGATTTTATTGATATGCATTCCAGGAAGCGATTAGTATATGTTCACATCGGCCTCGGGGAGAATCTGGATTCTACGTCTTTTCCACCTTATCCTGTGAATCAAAACTCTTTCAATACGTATATTGTCGACCATAACACGTCAGTTCTGCTTTCCTATGTCAAGAAGCCTGGCATTACCTTCATTTACTATCCAGGTCTTTCGGGAGAAAAGGCCATTCGGAATCCTCAATTTGAAGATCTTGATCCGTCAATGGTAGACGAAGGGTTTGATTTTCTTGCTTGGTTTAAGGAAACAGTTCAGTTTTCTGATTTTGTGGTACTGAAGATGAAAACAGGGAAGGTGGAACTGAAATTTCTCATCGACTTGTTTAAAAGCGGAACCATATGCTTTGTTGACGAGCTGTTCCTTAACTGCTCGGATGGTTTGGATGGTAAAGGCTTGGTTGAGGGGGATTGTATGGACCTCTTCAAGAGCCTTAGAAGCAGTGGTATCTTTGTCCATCAATGGTGGGGAGATTAGACACCCTATGTTCGTTATAATCTTTGAATGAGGCTTGTCTTCTCTTACATACTACGTATTTGTTTGTTGTTGTTCTGAGATGTTCCTGCAGGATGTGAGCTCTTGAAGCATAATCATCCGAAGTTGCCTTGTGGTTGGGCACTATAGCTAAATAAGCAACCATTTGTTATCTATATATGTCAGCCTTGTGGTTGGGAACTTGAACTTCATAAGCAACCGTTTGCTTTCGATGATGTACAACAAATTTATTGCGTGCATAACTTGTTCTACTCGCATGTCTTGAACTCTTTTGGGCATATGATACTGTTAGAAACTAGTGAAACGTGTAACATGCTTTGTCGGCCATTTTCACTCCACTTTTCCAGTCCTGAAGGCGATTACAGTTGCTAAATGCTAATACTTTTCGGTTGCTAATAATCACAAAAGCCCTTTTTCTCATAAAGCAAAAGGTAATCTCTTGGGTTAATTTACCCACATTACCAAAATTTTCAAGCAGTTAAATACAAGCCTTTTCAGCGTGAAAGACATCTCCATTTACATACAACAGGATAATTCCATACTCATACCAATTCCTGATAGAGAAAAGAAGCAGGCAAGCTTGGAGAGCCGTGCAGGCTCTGCCAAGACGGTAGAAGCTCAAGTGCCAAATCCTACAACCTGCAGGTAAGAAAGCTACTAGGACATAGCCTCAAGCTGCTTTCTCAATCTTCATAACTCCAGATATGTGCATGCATGGATTTTGCTCAATCAGGGTTGCTTTAAAATAACATTCTTTTCCTTTTTAAATCAACACAAGGCGATAAAAAGAACTAGTAACAGAGAACGTGGCTGAACAATTCCAGACACATACGACCATATATTATATGAGATTCCTGAAAGTTAGCCTTGCGACCATGCGCTCATGCTCGAGATGAAGGTATTGGCATACATGTTTTTGGCACAATGCCAGCAATTTATCTTGCACAATACTGCATGATGATTACAATTCCTTGACGGTTATTACACATAAGATCTAAAGGTAGAAAAACCAGGGTAGAAAGAAAGTGAGGAACAACAACAAATTACTATACAACAAGGAAAAGGGGGCATTGTCTCCTTTCCTCATTCATCAGGCCCATTATTGACTTTTATCTCTAAAAGCCTCTCAACAGGTTGACGGCAAATGGGGCACCGATTCGTTTGAAATCTCAAAACTTTTGCACATCCACTACACATACACTGCATAAATGAGAAGATTAAGTAAGCATATGCCATTACCAAAACAATGCCCGACTAAACAGTTACTAAATAGAAGGAACCGATAAATTGCATTCAAGCTGCCTGTGATCTGTGCGATCAAACTTCCAGTCTTTTGACATTCTTATGCAACAAAAGTAGAACAAGAAAATGTTAAACGAAAAGTATATATTCTGCAACCACCATGATTAGTGCACTAGATCTAGTATTCTATCCTCTTTACGTCATTTCAATTATCAACCATGACTGCAAACATTACATCTGAATGCAAGCTGTTCAATATGGTCCTTCATCTCAATGCAAAGATTTCCATTGCAATGGGAAGTCTTTGACTTGCAAGGCATTGCAGTAAATGATAAGTTTCTAAAGTTACAAGCCACTGATAAAGGATAAACTATGTAATTTTCTCTCACCTACGCATCCCCTCAAAAAAAGAGATTCAATGAGTTGTTGCTTACCATATGTCGGCATGGAAGAACAGCTGTGTTTCTTGGTTCTGAAAGGCAAATGACGCATTCTTTTCCTGGGTCGTTAGCCTCAACATCACTATCAACTGAATTTCCAATCCCAAATATCTCCTGCAGTTCATACCTCATGCCATTTACCCACAGAATCTGCTTCATTACCTTCACCTGGTACTCACCCTTATCCTTCTCAAACACTGCCTGTGTTATCTGCGAGTTCGTGGCCCCAGATATTGGGTTTCCATCTGATCCATTCTGGTTCACAGGACTTGCCTCTGCCTTCACTGCTAGTGGATAGATATCCGTTTCACCCACTTGTAATAATTCGCTCTCCTCAAATAACGTGAAGTCAATACCAGAACCTGAAGGTTGCCGAAACTTCTGGCCCAAACCTTGTTTGAAATTAACTGTCACTGGTGGATGAACACTTTCCTTCAATGGAGTCAGGATGCAGTCCTCTCCTTCCTTTGCAAAGAAGATAACAGTAATGCTGTTCATAGAGGAGAATAATTCAACCATGTTAGAAGGAGACATTATACAAACAACGACAGCAAACTCAAGAGACAAAAACCAAAAGTTAGACTTTTAGCAAAAGTATATGCAACCTACAACTTAAAAAGCACCTTCAAGAAAAATTCAATTTTTATGCCAATTAGTATAACAGAACATAGACTATACACCCATAAACAATACATGGTCTCATTTTCCAACACATCTAATCCTGATAGTAATAAAATCAGAAAGGATAAAAGAAAATGGGCGAAAAAGAACAAAGTATAATCCTGAGAAGGATGTTACAGAAAACTATAGTGTCAAATGATTAGTGGGGAATCATTTAACAATTTCAAAAATCGAGGTTTATAACAACCAAGAATTCCAACTAATGAGACAGCCAAATTGAGGAAGAAAGCAAAACATGCAGAAAATAATTGCTTTTATTTAAGAACTCAATACGCATACATAAACTCCATTGTGCAGCATCAAATGACTTTTTCTCATATAATGAATGTTGGAAACAGAGTCAAAGAAACAAATTATAGAACAGTTCATGTCTTATGAGTTAACCATTTAATGTCATCAGAAAATGACATCATGCTATCTGAGCATTACCAAGAAGCTGGAATAACAATTCTTAATTATAGAGAAATGGGATCAGTCTTTGAATGTGAACGGTTTCAAAGTTCTTGTGAAGGATCATTTGTCTAACAATTCTCAAAAGCATAAGATCAACCCACAAGCTCATATGAAATAAGTAATTCTGTTGAAAGCAACCTTCACTTCATTGAGAAGAACTCTCTAAGCAATTACAATAGTCCACATCTATTTCCTTTTGAGCTGTCCAAATGCTAAAAATGCAATTTTTTTAGTTGCATTTAATGTAATTCACAATTCACAAATGCAAATCACAAACAGATTCCACATTGCTACCTTTTCAGACCTGGACATAACTATGGTAACTGAACAACTACAAGAAACTGAGCTTAAGTCATAGTCCTCAACTACAAAGCCAAACAAATCCCAATTACTGTGTCGACACAAAACCATCTGAGACGGTATAATCACAGGCAAAACTGCTACAACAGAATTAAGCGGTCAACAAACGGACTTATTCGGAATGAAGCATCATATTCAGGGAAACAAGTGACTCAATTAACCACACATTCAAACCCCAACAACCGTAAAACCTTAAGGCTATGTCCGAAGACGACACCTACATCCTTAAAAAAGCAAATGCAAATACATTAAACACAAAACTCACATAAAAGATTCAATCTTTATTACCTCCCCGCAACAGTAGCATCAAACGTGAAAGTAACAAGAAACTTCCCAGGATTCTCCTCATCAGCTTCAAGCCTCAAAGTCTCCTTTTTTAAATTAACATCATTCCTTATCGTCACCGCCTTCTGGTGCTCCACGTATGGCGGGGGCGGAGCCATCATGGGGCATCTCCCGCCCAGCCACTGTGCGGGTTCCACGCGGTGGTGATGATCATATGGCGCCGGCAATGGAACCGGCATCGAGGGTGGCGGGTAGAAACCGGGGTGCTGGTAGTACGGCTGAGGGTTCTGATTGGGGTACTGGGAAGGGTACGGCGTCGCGGCTGCGAAGACGTACCGGTTGGCGGTGATCTCCGGTTGAGGTGTCACCGGGGGAGGCCGCGGCGGGTGGTTTCTCCGGCTGTTACCATGATGACGCCGGCTGTTGACACCATTGCTGCTGCTGTTCCCCATGAAAAAAAGCTGAAATTTGTTTTTTTGGATCTATGAAGAAGAACACGAACAAGAAAGGACTGGATTAGAATAGAGGGAATATAAAAAATGGGTGGTGGGTATCCTAGAGATGGGTTAGAGGAGTGGGGAATAATGGTGGGATTGCTTGAAGCTCCACCCACTAGACCACCACCATCCCCGTAATCATGGTGGATTCGAGAGGCGGAGATTTATGGGTGCTTTTATTTTATGTTATTTAATTTTTTTTAATGCATTGAAGTTGGTTACTTTTTCAGGTTTTTCTGTCTTTAGTTATGACATTTGCGTGTCTGCTTCGGACTTATCCTCAAATAACTTCCCAACTGGACGGTGACCTTTACAAAACCGAAATCTTTTCTTTAGGTGAGCACCAAAGTGCAAAGTCCTGTTTGGCAATCAGCTATATAGCTGATAGCTGTTAGTTATTATATCAGTTGGTTTGACCAGTGAATTATATTAACTGTTTGTTAAAGATGTTCGGTAAAATTAGATGTTTAGTATTAACTGTTTAAGTATAAAATGACTTATAAGGATATGACTTTAAAAAATATAAGAATATGAATATTATATATTTTAGTATCTCAATAAATATTCTTATAAAAATTTAGATTTTAGATATTTAATTCTACAAAAATTAAGTTAATAACTCTAATAAAAAACATAGAACATATAATAATAATAATAATAATAATAATAATAATAATAATAATAAAGAATAATAATAATAATAATAATAATAATAATAATAATTATTATTATTATTATTATTATTATTATTATTGTTATTGTTATTATTAACAACAACAATAATAATAA
>JANZLF010000005.1:42279576-42292722 GCA_026546835.1 Erythroxylum foetidum | reverse complement strand
ACCATCGATGATGGTCACTCATTGAGTTCGCAAAACTCACCCAAAATTTGCAATTATTTTTCAGGACTCAGAAGAATGCCCCGTTAGGCAACGGGTGTATAGTGATCGCTTGAAAGTGATAGAAGAGGACGGGATCAGTTGCGTCTGCATTAGTGTGAAGACTTTGGTGTTATATTATTGTGTATTTATAAGAGGACCCTCGTGGTCAAGGTATTTACCGGTTTTGTTATGTAAATTATTTTCCGCAACATACATAAAATGTAAGAGTATGATTGTTTCAAAACAAAAATTTGTACTGTGATTTGACTAAGTGATGTATCACGCCACCCTCGCAGGGCACGGACTCGGATATCAACATCGATGTCGGGTCCGGGTCTTACGGGAGTGGGGTGTTACACTAGATCCATCAAATCTAATTATATAACTTGTGAGTACATAATAACTGTAGTATCCACCCTGCTATCATCTGAATGAAGGGCCCACCATTATCATAGACATCATATTCCAAAAAATTAGTTGTTTATGATTCCACCATTCTAGTCCCTCCTCCTCTATAGTAAAAATCTGTAGCCTTTAAAGTGATTAATGACTAAATAGCAATGAGCATAACGAGCATGTTGTTTCTCTTTATAAGGATTATACTACCTCAGCAGGGCAACCATATATTCGAATGTGTGCAAGACTAAGTTTCCTCACTTCTAGATAATCAGGTAGATTAGTCTTATTTTGCATCAACTTCTTCAAGTCCTTTATGGTGTTTTTAAGCCTTTCGACAACACACCATTTTGCTCAGGACTACCCGGCATAGTAAATTAAGTCACTATTCCATATTTTCATCACTATCAGCCAAAAGAAGCACCCTCACTAAAAGCTCACAAAATCGGATAACAAATTGGCATTGGGACCAAATTTTAATACCTTTAAGTATAATTTTGGAAACCTCCAACCTAGCATATTAGACCAAGCAAGTTGAGATGCAACCCACTTATCATTTGTAAACATTTTTCCCAATTCTTTTTTCATCATAAAAAATACTGAAGTGATAAGAAATTCGTTGCAAATCTTGTCACAACAAGACATCACAAACTCCTACTGTTGGTAAAATCCTTTCTCATTAAATTCAACACCTATGCACGATTATAAATGAACTTAGTCACCTTTTCAGCTTTATGCATAATCTTATCAATAATAGGAAAATACCTAGCATCCCCTATGTTTTCCAGCGTTATGTCAATGAAATGTGCAACACAAGGAGTCTAAAAAAAGAATTATACTTATTTTGTAACCTTCTTTATGTCGCTTTATAAGCAGAGTCATTGTCAGTAATGAAGTGAATAATATTTTCTGGCCCTACTTCATTCACAACTTCATCGAATATCTCAAATAAAGTATCATTATTCTTAACAAGGCTAGATGCATCAATAGACTTCAAAAACATTAATCCATTTGCATAATAAACTAAAAAATGAATAAAAGGTTTATATCTCCTATTTGTCTAACCATCACACATGATTGAACACTTATTGGTAGCCTAATCCAATCTTCTTTCTTCCAAACACCTTTTAATTTCAGAAACTAAGAAACTCAAAAGTTTACCTCTGTAGTCATCAATAGAAGGAGCTTTGTATTCCAGATCGTAAGAAGCTATAGCATCTAGCATAGGCTAATAATAGTAAGATCGAATGTTACGCCTATATCATACCACCATCTAGCCTTTTCCATATCTACATTGTGAGTTGCATTTGTTGATTGCATAGCACTACAAATTGAAGGTTGAGCTCTAAGAGTTGTTCGTGGTGCAAAAACATTTGTCAATTGCCTTCTTTTTCTCCTAGCATCAGGTCTAGGTGTAACATTCACTTCTTGCTGGAAAGGAACACAACTACTATCACTACCACCTTTAACATTTCCATTATCATCATGAAAACCAGTAAACGAACTTCCACTACCAATTTTATAATTCAATCTCTCCCTTTGATCTTTCTTATGTTAATATTCTTGAAGCAAAATTTTCATTTGCCAATTCACGTAATGACTTACTTTTTCATAGGGTTCTACATCTCCTTTAAGTCCAGCTAAATGCTTCTTTGATTGAGTAATTCCTCTACCGTTCAAATGCTTATTACAAAATAAGAAAATAGGATGGTTCTTCATATCGGGGACCAATGCAGCATGAACTCAAGTTAGATCATTGTGTCTTCCTGAAACGGTTTGATCAGGAATACTTAAACTTCCTTCCATTTATTTGTGAAAATAAAAGAAGACATATATCAAATTAAAGAACACATAATTTCATTATACATTATGCATGTCCATCTTATATAATATAACTCATTTTGTATAATTACATCATACACAATTTAATTTCATCTAACACAATTCACCATAAGTCAAAAACTAACAATTCAAGTATTCAACATATATAATTACATAATAACACATCCCCTATATTTAAGATACCATAATCAAGTTTTAACAACTTGTTTTCTTTTCCAAAAAATTTTAGTTAACAACTCGTTCTTACCATCTTTTCAATTATAGAAATCTCAAGCAAAGTGTTGATATATGGAGAGTAGACTTATAACACTCCCATTGTACATTGTTTGCAAAATAATAATAACTTGAATGTTCAACGCAATACTCTCTAAAAGATGAATTAGATATCACATTCCTCATTTGGTATAAAGGCATTCTATTTGGTTGATTTTATAAACTCTTATTATAACAATAAAAGAAAGGTTATGTAGTGTCATGAGTATTGATACACATGAAAATATTATTAGAACTTAGTCATTTATTTATTTTTATATATATATAGCAAGATTTACATTTACAAGTCTTAGGACTTAATTAATATGATTATTATGATGCTCCCAACCAAGTAACTTGATTGTGACATCTTAAATATAGCGGAAATTGTTAAAACTTAATTTTGAACAATTTCAACCATTACAATTCACAATTCACAAAACATACTAAACAATTTATATTTTCAATAATTTCCAACAATTTCAACCATCACAAAGCATACAAAACACTTTTTAATTTCTAACAATTTCAATTTAACCTTTACACAACATATATAAACAATTTTCATTTCCAACAATTCTAATCCAAACATCGCAAGACGTACATAAACAATTTTTTTTCAACAATTCATTTCTAACAATTTCCAACAATTTCAATTCATCCATCACAAAACATATATAAACAATTTTCATTTCCAACAATTTCCATTTTCATCAATTTCCAACATTTTCATCTCCAGCAATTTCAATTCAAATATCACAAAACATACATAAACAATTTCCATTCCCAACAATTTCATTTCTATCAATTTCCAACAATTTCTATTTAAACATTATAAAACATACATAAACAAATTCCATTTCCAAGGATTTCCAACAATTTTAATTCAAACATCACAAAACTTACATAAACAATTTCCAACAATTTCAATTCAACCATCACAAAACATAAAACAATTTTCATTTCCAACAATTTCAATTCAAATATCATAAAGCATACATAAACAAATTCCATTTCCAACAATTTCATTTCTCACAATTTCTAACAGTTTCAATTCAACTATCACAAAATATCCATAAAAAACTAAATATAATGCAGTTTTTTTTCCAAATTTTAGAAAAAATACACAAAAAATCATAAATCCAATTTAATGTTAGGTCGAGTTAAGTTTGAATCTGGATTTATTCCAAATTTGGTGATTCCACGTGCGATTGACAGCTAGAAATGTTGTAAGAGATCAGTGGTCGCAATAGTGGACGACTGGAAGGTGGTGGCATAGTGTGGTGGCATCATTGGTGTGGAGGAGACCTAAGAGTGTTGACTGCTTGAATGGTGTAGTGGTCATTGTAGGAGAGGGAGAGGCAACTACCGAAGAGGAGGACAAGAGAGAGAGTGAGAGAGAAATAAAAAATAGGAGAACCGAAGAAGGAGAGAGTAGAGAATGAGTGTTGGGGGGGAGGGGTTTAAAATTTTTAAAATTTTAACTTTTTCAATTTAGTCCCTGTATTTTTTAAAAGTTACGATATTGGTCGTAGAATGTTGTCAGTATTGGCAATTTGACTACTTAAAATACTTTCATATTGTTTTTTGGTTGATACGGTACCTTCCGGTTAGTATGGTTCAAAATTAATAATATTGTTACTGACCACTACCCAAAATATTTGCAAAATATTAGATAAAACTAAAAAATCTTGTTACTTTTTGTGAAAATTTTGAAAAGGATAAAACAAATTTCTAACCCTAATTAGTTAATTTACCCTAATATTTCCCCAGCCTACTTCCCTCCCTAGTTTTCACTTTGTCACTCATCTAGTCGTCGTTTGTTGCCCCTCTCCTCCTCTTGCTATTATTGTTTATCGTCGCTCTCTTCCTCATATCATTGTCACTCTTATCATGCAATTGCTCACTCTTCATCTTGTACCTCTCCTCCTCTTACCATAGTCTAACGCCCAACCATCATCCTCCTATCATTGCAACCATCGCAACCCATCAGCTTAAGGATTTCAAAATGGCGATTAAGATAGGATATGGAGATAGGCCTAAATAGTATATGGACAGAGACAATATCCTCTACAATAGTGGCAATATAATTATCAATATCCTTTTCTTTCTCCTCTTTTTTTGAAGTGAATCACTCGTTAGTATAGACTGAATATTCGATATACAAAACGCATAAGAAGGGGGTTGAATTGTATATCTGTTTTTTAATACAATCCTCTTTTAAACAAACTTTTTCTTTAAAAAAAATTGATTTCTCAAACGATTGAGAAGCAGTTTTATGAAGTATTGCAATATGCTTCTAAGTATTTGTATCAACAATAGAAATTAAAAGTTGAGAGTTAAGAGTAAGAATTGATACAACAGTTTTATACTGGTTCACCCCAAATCGTGGGCTACGTCTAGTCCTCAGAATTCTTTCTGAGATTTCACTATACTTTTCAAAGATACAAGTATTCTTTTCACCGAGCCTTTTCAGGTCTCTTACAATAAGTATTCTTTTCTGACTTAACCTCTTCAGGCTATCAACTTTTCTTCCTTCTACTAAAAGATGTTTCGAGTTTTGTTATAGACAATAGTAGCTCTAAGTTTTGCACAATGAATAAAATTTCTAGCTTTTAAATCTCTAGCCTTTTTTGAAAATCACTAACTTTTTCAGTCTTCGACTCCGACTTGTATTTATAGCCTTCGTCTTCAACTGCTTATTGATAACTGCTTCTTTCTTCTTATTTCTTGATATTTGAAGAAATAGTTATTCAGTTGAGTTCTATAACTTACTCAAACTGATTGATCTTCTGACATGGTATCAGGTCTTCGTCTTCGATTCTTTTGTCTCATTTTATTCCTTCTCATTTTCGGCTTCGCTTCGTCTCATTTTGTTTTCTGCTTCTGTCTCATTTCTATCGTCTTATTTTGCTTTCTGTTTCTGTCTCATTTCTATCGTTTCATTTTGCTTTTTGCTTCCGTCTCATTTCTATCGTCTCATTTTGTTTTCTGCTTCCGTTTGATTTCTATCATCTCATTTTGCTTTTCACTTCCATCTCATTTCTATCGTCTCATTTTGCTTTCTGCATTATTTGGTCTTCATCAAAATTATTAATCGTAAAGTCATTTTGACTTAACAGTTTGAACAAGTGGAGCTTAAAAACTCTCTCTTTTATATTGTTAATAACTGCTGCCTTATTTAATTTTTTCTTCTGATCTTCCCTTATTACCCCTTCTAGGATTCTTTTCATGCTGTCATAATGTATACTTATACTCTCTTGGCCCATAAACTAGGCAAAGTACAATCTAGCCATGTTGAGAAGAGTTTGTTGATCATTATGTAACTTCTCATTTTTGTCTAGCAGATGAACAATCCTATTTGTGTTGCCTCTAGCCAATATGAATGCGTGAAAGAACCAGGTGTTTTCATCTCCTTCTCTAAGCCAGTTCCCTCTTACTTTCTGCCTTTGAATGGAGTGTTGGAGATTTAGTTCTTGTGTATAATCTCTAAGTAAGCTCTGCTCCTTCACCCCACAATTAATATAATATGGGTTATCGTAGCAAGCATTTTGTGTTTGTTTCACTTGCAATTTTAACTCCGTTATATTTTAATCCTTGTTATAGATGGAGTCTTTTATTGTATGCTTGACTCTACTAAGTTTTCGCATTAACTAAAATGCCTTGTATCCTTGAACTTTATGTGGCCAACATTTAGCTATTTGATCTATAGGTCCTTCCAAATTTAGTACTCCATTGAACAGTCTAAAAAGTGTTTTGTCCCTTCTTACCTTAGTGCTACAATAAACCAGCTGAAAAAAATGATCTGAGATAAGGTTGTCTCTATAGTAAGTTGTTGGTTGGGAGAACTTATGCAACCATTCTAAATTAACCAAGCATCTGTCAAGTTTTTTCCTAATACGCACCACTCAGTATTGATTATTGGTCCAAGTGAAAACCCGATCAGTTGAGCATAAGTCTGTTAGATGCACCACACTTAAGAGGTTCATGAGTTCCTTGGTATCAGCCATCGTATAAGATTTCCTCCCTTCAGCCTTATTAGGATTTAGAATGCAGTTGAGATCTCCCACAACCATCCACGGGGAGATAATAGAATTTTGAATACTTTAAAGACAATTCCATAAGAGGTTTCTTTGGAATGCAAAATTGGACGCATACACCAGGGTAAGTAAAAATAGAGTATACTGATCTTTTATTTTGCAGGACAAGTGCATAAGTTGATCACATTCTTCTTCTACTTGAACTTCCATCAAACCTGAGTTATAGGCACATATGATGCACCCATTATAGTGAGATTTGTGGTTGGACAAAGTCCTCCAATGAGCCCTTAAAAGTTCTGAAATACTTTCAAAGAAGAGTCCTTTATTCTAGTTTCTAATAAGCTACATAACGCCAATTTCTTTTCTTTGACATGATCCCTCGATACCTCATATTCCAGATTAAAAAAGACATTCAGGGGATATCATTATTTTATTCTTTTTTTTTTCCTTTCTTCTTTTTCGCACTTTGTTTAGTAGTTGTTATGATCGTGTGAATTGGTTTAGCATCTTCTAAACTAGTAACCAGATTATTACCTTAATTGTCTGGCTCAATAGTTGTTGTCTCTATTTCTTCCCTATTGTCAATACCTCTTACTACTAAAATCTATGCTAACTTGACAGGGTTTTCTTGGTTTCTAGTGTTCGAAATTTGATTACTGCAACTCTTAGAAGTTAGATTAACTAAGTCGAGGTTAGTATTAGAAGTTTCTTCCCCTGGGGTAGTTGGGTTAACCACTTTGCCTCCCTCTGCTCCATCCCCTAGCTCAGTAGCTAGCAATTCATCTGTATCTCGCAAAACTAGTTCTTCGTAACTCCAAGTTCGAAACACTTTTCTTGCGGGCTGTCATTTTTCCTCTCATTGGGTTTCCAAGGATAAGTCACCAAGATACTTTTTTGGACCATTTCTGCTTTAGCATTCAGGCTTAACACTGATAAGCTATTCGGATGGGGGACTCCTTCAAGATTTCAATACATACTTTTGCATATTTCACTCTCTCCATATTGGTTATGGGTGTATCTACGGTCACAGGTTTGCCTAAGGAGCTAGCTACATAACTCAATCCTTCTAGCATCCATAGCTCCATAGGTAAGTTATGCAAGTGTACCCATATCAAAAAGGTTTCTATGCCCTCTTAATCCATTTCCAGCCCTAGTCTCGACCTTTGCAGAAAAACCAGCTGATCCCCTATATGCCAAGGACCATATTCGACAATGTCTTGTAAATTACAGCCAGTCTCAAACTTAAACAATAAAGTCCCATCCTCACTAAGTAACACCCTTTCTAATCCCTTGTGACTCCATCTGGGTTTTTTCCTTGTGTTTACCACTAGAAACGCTGGTCTTTTATTCCAAAAGAATCCAACGAGGGCTAAAGACCACTTGTCAACACCTGCCTCTAGCAGTTCCTTAGGCCGATAAATAACTTCATCTTTCATAATGTCAGTGTAGTGTTTAAGAGATAATTTGATTGGAGCGGGAAGAAATTTTTTCTTCTAGGATCCTTTGGGTGCTACTACATTCTCTTGGTTATGCTTTTAACTCGAGATTTAAGAGTTTTTTGGCTTTTGATGGAACGAGTTCTCTAGTTAGTGCTAGGAAATCTTTCTTCAGACCAGAGGTTTCTCCACGATCTGTGCTTGCTCAGCAAGCAAACTCGCGGTAGACGAAGCCTAAGAACAAGGGCAGGAGCAAACAAAGAAAGGTGGGAAGAAAAATTAGCCAGAAATAGAAGGGGAAATAGGGGTAAAAGGCTTAGAGAGAAGGGAGCAAAAGTTTGCCAAGATCTAGAGGAAACAACAACTTTATCAAACAAATAAGTCACATCAACAAGAAGCAAGATTTCAGGAATAGTAGACCACCTCCACCAGGACTACGTTGCATGACATCAACAGAAAGAGAGATGTACAAGATGTATGGTTCCAGGTGTGATGACAGGTGAGAAAGTATCAGTGAATCAAGACCATTAATTTGGTGGTAACTCTTGGCAACCAAACGTGCTTTTAAGAGATCCAAAATTCCATCCAGTTTAAGTTTTGGTTTGAGAACTCATTTAGATCTAATGACAGGCATGGTTGGATCATGTGGAACCTAAGAAGCACAGACACGGATACGGACACGGACACGGGACACGACACGGACACAGACACGGGGACACACCAACTTCTAAAACTTAGTGGACACGGACACGGACACGGACACGGCATATATATATATATATTATAAAATTTAGAATTAAGAAAAAAAATTCAGAATTCATATTTCAAGACTTCCAAAAATTCATAACCTAAAAAAACATGGAACATATATTTCATTGAACAATTTGTCTATAATCTTATATCCAAAAGTAGAATTAGTCATTCACATGAGTATTTTCAACAAAAAATCTAACTAAAGTATCCACCCTCTAATCACTTTACTCTCAAACATTAGCATTGCTTTCATCAGCAAAGATCATACTCTCCAACTCTGGTTCATCAAGTGAAAGATTGGCAACTTCAAGGATTCCATGATCATTATCAATTGGTGAAAACTCATCTCCTGCAATATCCCACATCATTGCTTCTCTTTGTTTATATTGTGAAGATTTTCTTGAAAGGAGTCGCAAATTAGTATGAATGTATACTAAATTTTCAGCACGTTTAGGTTTGATCTTATTCCTTTTAAGAGAGTGAATAAAGAGTAAGTACTTCAA
This sequence comes from Erythroxylum foetidum, assembly GCA_026546835.1. NCBI lineage: Eukaryota > Viridiplantae > Streptophyta > Magnoliopsida > Malpighiales > Erythroxylaceae > Erythroxylum > Erythroxylum foetidum. Next base: position 42,283,461 of record JANZLF010000005.1, on the reverse strand, counting down.
TTTCTTTCACAACAAGACGAAGATGATGATTGTCAAAGTAACTTGAGAGCAATCTTTTGAAGAATTGGAGCATGAACATCATGAAATAGTCATCAAGATTTTGCATCAATGATACCTCTATCATTTATAAAGTTATAGTCATCAAATCCTTGTCTACCATCCGAAAAATTAGTAAACTTAATGTTCACTTTTCTCTGATCTTCTATATCAGGAAAGTGCCTCTTCAAACATTTCAATCTCTCATTGGTGAGCTCCACAACTTGATGTAGTGAAACTCGTTTTGAGTCTTTACTCAACCATTTATGGCTATAATACTTAGATATTTGTAAGAAAAAAATGTTATGAATTATTCATCAATTATCATTTATTTATCTCTAATAGAAAAGAAAGTTTCTAAATTTGAATAATCACTTTGGATTCAAAGAATGAGCTAAACAATGAAAAGAGATAGTACTTTTTGTTCAACATTCAATTAAGATTTGGTGGACCGCTTCATAAAAGATTGAAGATTTATTGTCATCCTCTCTTTCAAAAAGATATATGGGCTTTCTTAGTTTTTCAATCATGGAATCCCACGTTTCATACACCAAATGGAGAGTAGATGCATCCATATCTATCTTGCTTAAAACATCATAGATATGATTAGTGAAAGAAAGAATGAAATCTATCTTTTGCCACCATCTATCACTCAGTAGCTTCTCGTTGACAAATTCAGCTTTGCCAATATCATCTTCCTTGTAAGTAGACAATTTTTCACTTATCAACATCTCTTGGAGCCCATGTTTGAAAAGTTTAAACCGCTTCAACATTGCTATTGTAGAGGCAAATCGAGTTTGGCCAACATTAAGTAACTTTAATGAAGCAAACTCATTAAAGATGGACAACCACATATGGTGATTAACAATGAAGTTCTTAATAAAAAAAACATCGTCAGCAATTTGTGAAGTCCAACAACATTCTTGATATATGAGATTGTTCCTTTCTGTATTCTTAGCAGCATAAATGCCCTTCAAAGTAAGGTTAAGAGTGTAGACAACACAAGAAGTCCAAAAAATAGTTAGAAACTTCGCTTCAATCATTAAACCAGTCGCCCTACAAACCGGTGCATTGTCCGTCACAATTTGTACGACATTATAAAAACCAACTTCCATAATCACATCTCTCATTTGTTGGTTATAAAATCCTTGTCCTTGATATTATCAGAGCAATCAATTGTTTTCAGAAATATTGGCTTACTTTCAGTTACAGCTATAAAGTTGAGAAGAGGTCTTCTTTGTGGATTACTCCACCCATCACTTACAATGCCCACTCCTTTTTGATTTCATGTATTCCTTATAGGTTGAAGAAGCTTCTCAACATATTCTCTTTCTTTGTCAAGTAAAGTCGTTCTCAACTTGTTGTAGCCCAGGGGAACATAACCACTAATATAATTATTAGCGACAAAAGAGAAAACTTTGATGAAATGAGGATTCCTTTCAAGATAAAAAGGCAATCCTAAAGAGTAAAACATTCTAGCAATCTCAGGATCTAAATTTTTTCTAGGTTGCATGTTGAAAGTATCCTTTAGAGGTCCCGATGTTGCCTTCCTCTTTCTTGAATCAAAACTACTAGTACATGATGCTTTACCAGTTGAGAAATTTTGAGATTGACTAGATAAGAGTGGAAGAGAGACAGGTCTTGCCTTAGAATTTTCAATTAACAATATAGCTTCATTGTCAATTTTTTTAAGTTCTGTCACCTTTGAGGATGGAATGTCATCACAAACTCGAATTTTGTTGCCTGATAATTTCAACAGGCGCGCCCTTACCCTAATGTAAGAACCTCTGAATGAGCTATGACAAAAACTACACTCAAACTCAAAGTTTCCACCACCTTCTGTTTTATTTTTCTTCACTATATATTTCCATAGTGATTTTTCTGGATTTTCTTGTTCAACACTACTATTAGAAGTCATGGAAAAAGAAGAATAGTAGATTTAAATACCTAATTAAGATGCCAAATTGTATTAACAAACAAGTAAACAATATCAAAAAACAACAAAGTGTTTTTATGTCAATGAAGAAGCAAGATAGGAAGAGCAACTTTCAACCAAATACATTTCTAATTTCAAAATCACACATGAAGATTGCTACTTCTAAAAAAAGATTGTAGCCTAAAGCAATCCATCCATAAAATCATCAATATTGCATTGCAAAACAGCAACTAATCACTCACCAAAATCATGCTGCGGGAAACAAAAGTCGTGAAATAATTTGAATATTTGATCAAATGCAACACCAAGATTCTCAAATTATCATAGTGATTGTAAGGCCTTATGAACATGATTTCTGTCTTTCTCTCTGTTAAGGTTTTTATGTTTTAATCATCTGACCAATGTTTTCCTTTCCTTTTATCTTGAGGCTGCTCAATTCACAGAGAATCATAGATCGGGAGGCTGAGACATTACTTACTATCTTATCCTAAGTACTAAGTACTTGAATACTTAGGATAAGGTTTTTAGGCTTTCTTGGTCCTTTTTTGGGCTAATCATTTTCTTTTTCTTCTTCTAGGTCTATCATTGGGAGTTAAAAACCTTCCTTTCAACAAGCAAGCTAGAGAAAATTTAAATCTTGAGATTGCTAGAATATTTTACTCTTCAAAATTACCTTTTCATCTTGCAAGGAATCCTCATTTCATCAAAGCTTTCTCTTTGGTCGTTAATAATTATGTTAGTAGTTATGTTCCTCCGAGTTATAATAAGTTGAGAACGACTTTACTTGACAAAAAAAGAGAACATGTTCAGAAGCTTCTTCAACCTATAAGGAATACATGGAATCAAAAAGGAGTGAGCATTGTAAGTGATGGATGGAGTGATCCATAAAGAAGACCTCTTCTCAACTTTATAGCTGTGACTGAAAATGAGTCAATATTTTTGAAAGCAATTGATTGCTCCGATAATATCAAGGACAAGGATTTGATAGCCAAGCAAATGAGAGATGTAATTGTGAAAGTTGGTTTTTATAATGTCTTGCAAATTGTGACGGACAACATATCGATTTGTAGGGTAGTTGGTTTAAAGATTAAAGCAGAGTTTTCAACTGTTTTTTGGATTCCTTATATTGTCCACATTCTTAACCTCATGTATCAAAAATGTTCTTGGGCTTCACAAATTGCTGACAATATTTCTTTTATTAAGAACTTCATTATTAATCACCATATAAGGTTGTCCATCTTTAATGAGTTTGTTTCATTGAAGTTACTTAATGTTGCTCCTACTCGATTTGTCTTTACAATAGTGATATTGAAGCGGTTTAAACTTCTCAAACGTGAGCTCCAAGAAATGGTAATAAGTGAAAAATGATCTTCTTGCAAGGAAGATGATGTTGGCAAAGCTGAATTTGTCAAAAAGAAGCTACTGAGTGATAGTTGGTGGCAAAAGATAGATTTCATTTTTTCTTGCACCAATTCTATCTATGATGTTTTAAAAAACACAGATACGGATGCATCTACCATCCATTTGGTATATGAGATGTGAGATTCCATGATTGAAAAAGTAAAAAAGGCCATATATCTTTTTGAAAGAAAGGAGACAATGAATTTTTAACCTTTTATAAAGTGGTCCACCAAATCTTAATTGAGCGTTGGACAAAAAGTAGTACCCCTCTTCATTGTTTAGCTCATTCTTTGAATCTGAGGTGATTATTCAAATTTAGAAACTTTCTTTTCTATTAGAAATAAATAAATGGTAATTGAGGAATAATTCATAACATTTTTTTCTTACAACTATATAGGTATTATAGCCATGAATGGTTGAGTACAGATTCAAAACGAGCTCCACCACATCAAGATGTGGAGCTCACCAATGAGAAATTGAAATGTTTGAAGAGGTACTTTCCTGATGCAGAA
>JANZLF010000005.1:42201463-42215856 GCA_026546835.1 Erythroxylum foetidum | reverse complement strand
CCAAGTCCCAATATAGCTCCCTCTTTGGGACTTGGGGGTCCTACTGATCATTTGCAAATTGCAACTGACTTGTCCTCCTTTCACTTTTTTATTGTTGTTAATATATGTCTTGTTGATTGAGGATATCATGAGATAATCAATTTGGTAAAATAAAAATAGACAATCACTTGATTTTTAAATAAAAAGAAGAAGACCCTTTGCGTTAAGAACTTCACTTAAGCAGATTGAATAATGATATGATGATCAGTCGTAGTTGCAGGCTGATAACTAACACCGTGGTGCTGTGCATTATAGGACTCAGAAGAGATGATGGTTGACGAAGGAAGCTGATGGATGAGGATGGGGATGGAGATGGGGTCCCAGTGGTTAGGGTGACACTGATTTAGCATGTGGTGTGTCGTGGAAGAAGATAGAGACCTACGTAATTTACTTTGGATTTGCCTCTGTACCTACTTAATTCAGAACCAGAACATTTGTCCTTCTGGCCCCTCTGCTCATTTTTCTTCCTCATTCGATGGCCTGTCCTGTGCTATTTATTGATCGGTACTTAAAACACACAGCAATACCCTTTAACAAATTATAAGTTTAAACACAAAATTTCAATTCCAATCAAAATTCCATAAACAAAGAACAAATTTGGGAACTAATAGTCGTATAATGACCACACGACGCAAAGGGATGAAGTTCAATTCAATGAAAGCTAAGTGCACAACAGAATTTATTAACGTTTTGTTAAAAACACGATCCTTAGGTTTATGCAGTTCATTGTTCGTAAGGGAATCAGATCCGGACAATTCTCGAGTTAGATAAAAACAAACCATTGAATTCAATACTATCTCTTAGTGTAATGGTTCAGTTCTTTGTCTCTTTCATCTACCTAACTCTTATTGTACAGAAAGTGTCAAGAGAACGGTCAAAACGCAAGAGTCCTGTTTTGTATGGAATAATACCAGCAGACCAAGTGCTTACAAGAGATTGTCACAAGCTTCACTCACAATCGTTATTCTAATAAAGACCACATCTTAATCTGATGAAGGTAACTATGTAATTACAATGTCTTTAATGAATTAAGCAGATCGGAGATTGTTCAAACATTTGCAATAAGACGGTATCTTCACAAATTGGTACGTGTCTGGGGACCAACCAAACCTCAAAATTTTACGAAAGAGAGAGGCAAGGCACTGGATGGAGCACCGAAGCCGGAAATAATGGGGGGTTAAGAGGTGGGCATGGAGGCCTTGGATGTAGGCGGTAACAACAATTAGAAGCCGACGTCAGTTCCTATGCTAAGTTTTAATAAACATGTTTTGGGTTTCCCTTATCTTAAAGAAAACATGATGTTGTTTTGAAAGGTAATTAATGAAATCGTGGTGATTGATAGGTCATGGATTTTTTGGGAGGCAAGTTTGTAAAAAAATCGAGAAGAAATTTGATCGGAACAATTAAAAAATATATATTTTTTAATTTTTCAAAATTAAGATCACTTTAATTATATAAAATGATTAACACTTAAATCATAATAAAACATGAATCTAAATTCGCACCTTATTTCGAAGTTTCATCCTTATCTTATCGTATCCCACGAATCATTTTCGAAATCGATCTATCTTACCCACTGTAGCAGCACAAGTGTCTAACCTTGAATGATATTTATAGAATAGGTTGAGATCCAACTTTTAATAGTATCTATAGAATAGGTTTAGAGAACTCTATAACTCTTATAGAGAGGGTTAAGAAAGAAGTACTAACTTCATAAAGCTTAAGCCTATTTATTATATATTTTGGACATTTCAGTAATCTAATTAAAATTAAATCCAATTTCAATTATTATAAATAATTATAATTAAATACCAATTATGCTAAAATAGGATCAAATATCTCATATTGATCCTTATTTATTAAATATCTCATATTTAATTATAAAGTCTCTCAAACTTTATAATCAAATCTAACTTAATAAAATATCATTGCTCTCTTCAATCTATTCTTTATGTAAGACACTTTAGGTTCCCAAACATATTGAAAATGATTATAAATTATAATTCTAATTCATAATTAGAATTAGATAAATTAAAACTCATTTTAATTTATCTTTAATTATCTAATTATACAATTTATAATCACAAATCAAGATTCGCGTCTAGTAACACGTTATAATCACTCAAATATTTAAGAATATCAAAGTAGTTTTAACTAACCTTTTTGTGCATAATTTTTTGTATAATTTAATCATTTTATCATACAATGTTCCGATTAGATGGAGCATGGAATTAATGTCTACTCTTTTTGAGTTCAATCATATTAGTTCTCTGTCATTAGCTATTGATTCAATTAATGACATTTGTAAACTACTTACAAAATGTCATTCCACGTTGGCCAAGGATTTCTCAAATCAATATTAATCTAGAATAATGGAATATTCTTTCTAATTACTTTGGGGTGATGAATACTATCTTGATCACACAACTACCTCCATATAGTTCATGTTATATGCAATGAATACTGATTAAACTACCTATGATTAAATAAGTCATCAGTAGTATCAAAGTATAACAATTCCTATACAAGATAACTTTGGCAATCTCAAGTCAAATGATCACTTATAAAATCATCATAATGAGAATTTTATAGATATACAAGTAATGTTTCAATAGATTTCTCATATCAGGCAAGTTCACTGACTTGTTCTCTAACAAATACCTACAAGTTTATTTAAGTATCTCCATACTTTAGCCTATAAGATCAACTACTTCCTTCATAAGAAAAAACATAACACATGCTGGCCTTTTAATATTCTATTAATGTCTAGTCTTAATAGAATAATGACTAAGAACAATTTATGGATAATATATAAATCCAATATGAATCTCATAATTATAAACTCATTTAAATTTCATTTGTAATGTATAATTATCTCATAGACTATATCATATACATATAAAATATACAAGATAAAGAATGCTTTTAAATTATTTTGTCACTAAACTACAACTAATTGATTAGTTGTAGGACATAAACTAACAAAGTTTTATGAGAAAATAAAGGAAAGGTAGAGCTTATCATGTCTTATGCAAATCAAAGTTAAAAATCAGATAGTTATAATAGGCTTTTAAATGATACATCTCTCTTGATAGTGATGGATAAAATAATTTTATCCATCACTTACTACTAAATAACTTCACAATTCATCAAAAGAGATGTATCGTTTTATAACTTTATCCATCATTTACTACTAAACAACTTAACAATTCACTAAGAAAGACATATCATTTAAAAGCCTATCATGACTATCTAATTTAGAAATCTTATATAACAAATTAATAAAAATATGAGATTACTTATTTAGTTAATTTATTAAAAAAGTCACGAGATAAGGGAAAGCTTACTTTTTTTCCTTTAACCACCATAGTATCTTTTTGTTGAAACTTTAAATTAGAAACGTCCACTTCAGTCTGCAGCACAAGTTTGCAAGGTTTCTTTTGTATATTTTTCCATTATCCTTTGTTATCAATCGTTGTTTTTGTATTATCAATCAAGCAAGCACAAAAATTTGTTATCAAGCAATCATTTTGACACCATTTGTGGTATCAAATAGCCAATTTGATACCATTTGTTGTATTGATTAATTATTTTTCACATGGAGTATTATAGTTCGAGGAAGGTGCATTAATCTCATTTGTTGTATCAAGAAACCATTTTCACACTATTTTTGGTATGATGCAACCATTTCTCACCTACACTATTATGATTTGAGTAAGGTTTATTGTCAATTTTTTAAGAGCTTCATATAAATGTATGAGAGTTTTCAAGTGATAACGTTGGTTAAGAAATAACAAGAAAAGATTTTGAGGTTTTTATTGAAAAATATTTGCAAAATGTAAAGCAAAATTTCATGATTATTAATATTCTAATTTAACTATTATTTGTTTAGAGTAAAAGTTAACATAGTGAGGAGAGAAAAAGAGTTTGAAAAGAAGAAAAAGAAGAAGAAGATCTAGTGTCCCTATTTCAATGTTAAACTCCATTTTGGTACTTGTCAAATTAGTGTGTAGTTTTTTTTAAAAAAATAGTGTGTAGTTTATTTTGATATATATACTTGTGACTATTTAAAAATTGTTGATAATTGTTATATTATTCATATATATGTTATGTAATGTAATGGTATCTTTTGATTAATATTATGGTGTTTATGGTATAATTCATCAATATAGTGGAGGTAATTAATGGACTGGAGAATAAGGAAATTAAAAAAGGAAATACTTGTAGTGATAATAAAGTTTGAAAGTCTAAAGATAATTTTTGATTTATATCAAAATTATGTAGGGTTCAGAAGGTTTCGATTTCTACAAGAGGATGAAAGAAAGATGAAAATAGAGATTTGAAGAGCATACATTTGTGTCATAGAGGTTATTGCACAAACCATAAGGTTGAATAGTATGAAACCTATATGCAGAGGAAGAATTAGTTACAATGCTTGAGTATGTCATTAGATGATGGTACGAGTATAATCAAGTATGAAGATATGCACACCTAAGTAATGCAAGATTTATAAGGAGACATAAAGTTATGGATAGTTAGGTTAGGTGTAGATTAAAAATGAATGAAAATTATTGAATTAGGTTATGCACAAATAAATAGTCTATTATTTTAGTTGTGGGTGGGTATGAGAACATAACTTGTAATGTAAGGGATACCTTATTCATATAAGCAAGTTGAGAAAAGAAGGGTTGGAAGAAGGAGACTTGGAAGTCATTTATAAGATGTTTAATAGAATAAAAGAGAAAGATAATAGATTTTTCTACAAAATTAACTATGATGAGGAAGGTTGAAGAATGTTTTCTAGGATAATGTGAGAAGTTGCATTATATGTTGAATTTAGTGACATGATGACGCTTGGTACCACTTATCATATTAACAAACACCAAATGTCATTTCCCCATTTGAAGGTGTTCTTTTAAACTATGATGGGTAGTCTATATTTCTTGGTTATGTACTCTGAAACAATAAGATTACCAATAGTTTTTATTAGTCTTTTTGTTTATATAATGGAGGTGTACAAATAAGAAGTCATCTGATGTTATAATTATAAATGAGTGTAAAAGTATGAGTAATATCATTGAGGTGGTATTCCTTATTATACAACATAGACTATGTTTATAGCATATACTAAAAAGTTGGTATCTATAAGAGATATAAGAAGTTAAAAGATACATTTGTAAATGTTGTATACAGTGATAACAACAACAATATGGCAAAATGGAATGAAATGGTTATGGAGTTTGACTTAGGAAATAATTCATGGGTTAGATCTCTTTTTATAACTATATGAGGTGGACTTTGGCATATATGTTAGGGGCATTTTTAAGCAAAAATGTTGATGATATAAAGAACTGAGGATATGAATGCTTGCATGCTCATAAAATGTTGAGATAATTCAATAATCAATATGATAAAGTAATTAAGGAAAAGATTGAAAGAGAAATAAATTTTAATTACTTGTATGCATGGAGTAATGTATCATTCATGATGCAATTTGATATTGTTAAGGAATTTTAAAAGGAATACAGTAATACCATATTTCACATTATACACAAAGAGTCAATAAGTTTGAAGTATTATAAGATGAGCAAAAGTTGGACTAAAGGGAATAAGAAGTTATAAGTGGTAGAGGAGATGGATAAAAGGTGCAATGTGGTCAGACTATAAGCAGTTGTATTAAGTGAGTCACCCCACTGGCTAAATGCAACTATTTATTGTTTGAATTTAAGAGAACTATGTATCGATACAAATTCAAATTTTTAATTAGGATGAAGATTGAACAATTTTTTCATAGAACACGTTTATTAGGAGATAGTGCAAGGGTGTTGTGCAGACATATGAAAATAAAGGAAGGCAACATTTATTAAGGTGATGATATTAAATGTTAGTAGAGTATAGGGTGTTAGTAGGACATAGGGTTAGAATCAAATTTCTATAAGGCCCTTGATCATACTATTAAAATTGAATCAAATTTTGAATACCTATATAGTATATTAGTATAAGCAAATAAAAATTTATAGGTGCAAATGCAGTTGAGTCAAAAGATGTTAGCGATCATTTGGGCATACTAAACTCTTGCAAAAGGCGTTAGGTTGAAGGACCCAGTTTTCCTTAAGCCATATGATAGGCTAAGAACAAGAAAATCAAAATCTAACGTGAATCAGGTCCAAAAGAAGAAACTTGAAAAAAAATGAGATTAGTTGTTGAAAAATTATATTGGTAGTAATAAATTAGCATACTAAATGTGTTCTTTTTCATGATATTACTAAATATTTAATGATATGTATAATTATTTTTTTAATGTTATTATTTGAGTGTGATCACGACTAAGGAGGAAATTTTGAATATTTGTTTCATTGAAAATGAATAGAGGATTGCAAATATGAAATGCCATTTCATTCCACTTAATCAGTAGATAAAATATATTGTATTATTTGGTAATGTATGTAGGCTATCATGAATGTTTGGAATAAACAATATATAAAAAGAGTAATGTATATATATATCTAAAAGGAATTTTCTTTTCAAAATGTGAACATATTGTAAAGTCAACTTTAACCACTTATTCTAACTTATTGATGTTCATGAAAACTCTAGAAATGATTGATATATTTAAGTACCAAATGTAGGATGGTGGTTTCAATGACAAAATAAGCACTATAAACTGAAGTTATATTCTTCCATCTGATCCTCAAGTTTTTAATAGAAGAATCAAAGATTGTATAGGATATGTCATTCATTATTTGACAATGATGTACATTGTACTCTTTTTTAATTTAATCGAATCATTAACTGTAAATTTATTGACTATGAAATCTATTCCATCTAATTTCAATTGTTCATATATAGGGTGTTGATTTTTTTTAAACTAGTCTTGGCATTATATTCAAAGAGTCATCGTAATTTTTTACTAACTTTTATATTGTTTTATAAACTCATAATTAATAATAAATTTCTTATATAATCTTTAAATTTTCATTATTTTTGCTTATTCATTTATATAAAACAAATAAATGACTCATTTTTTACATTCATAATGAATCTTTACTAATTTAGGCAATATGAATTGAGAAATTCTCATATAATATAATTAAAACAAGTTAAGACTTGGCTTAAGATTTTGTAACTTATTATTTTCCACTGATTAGATAAACAAATATTTTAAGTATGAAATAGTATTATTAATGCAAAATATTATGAGTGTGAAATAGTAATGTTAATGCATTTTGATGAATTTGAGAAATTTGCAACTATGTTTAATCTTTTTATTTTAAATTGAGAAAATTGGAAAATATTAAAATAAATTTAGTATCTATATGAACTTAGTAAATTTTGTATTGATTAAAAGTTATAGACTTTAAATTTTTAAAATATTTAAAAATTATATCATATTGTTGATAAAAATAATATAATTATGAATATATTTGAGGTATCATAAGTTCTTAACCTTTTATTTCATTTAATCATAGGAATCTAAGGTTCAGAGATTATGTGTGTAAAGTTTAGCATATTTTTTTTATGAATCGAAAGATAGAATTGACATATTTTATTGTTTTAAATTTAGAATTATTATTCTTTTACTGATAGATCCCAAAATTTTCTAAATTATCTACTATTTGTTTAATTATTTGTTTATGATTTGTTTGTTTATTTTATATTATTTTTTAATTTAATCATTAATTTAGCAAGTGTAAGTAGAAATTGGGGTTATTAAATAGAAAAATTAGAATTAAATTGGAGTATAGTATGGTATTAATGGACTATGTTGTTAAATGAGCATTATATTAAGATGAAGGGCAATATTGGAAAGACTAACTGAGGGTATAATTAGAAGAAAGAGAATAAAAGTTTGCCTTGAATTAGAAGAGAGAAGAGAGAGTGTTGTGAGAACCAAAGAGAAAAAGAAGAAAAGACGTGAAAAGGAGAAGAGAAGAAGGAAAATCATGGGAAGCTTGGAAGGAAGAAGAAAGAAAGAGAAAAAGAAGAGAAATCAAGCCTTTTAAGGTAAGTGAATCATCTTTTCTTCTTGCTCTAGTAGAGAAATGAGTTGTGTTGATAATGAAAGAGTTAGAAAGAGAAAAGGGTTTTGTGTTGGAAGATGATTTAAGAGAACCCATTAATTCCTAGGGTTTTTAAACTAGGTTTTGGGTTTTCTAACTTAGATGGACTATGGGTAGGTTAGGTTTGAACTTGATTTGTGTCGATTGCATTTTTGTGATTATGAATTTTTAAGGGATTTCCATTTGAATTTTGATTGAATGAGAATATTGGTTTAATTGAAGGGAATCAAGAAAACATTACTCAAGAGCAAGAAGAATGGCAATCTTGAGCTTGAATTTTCAACAAAATAAGGTGGGTAATTTATTTATAGTTATTGCGTGATTAGGCAAATTCTTGCCTATGTGTGTGTATGTGATTTCTCTAAATGGATTTCCTTGAAATTGAATTGTTGTGACTTGATTGGAAATGCATGTTGAATTGTGATTGTGTTATACCTTGAAAAAGGCTATAATAGTTTGAATTAAACGAAAAGAAGAAAAAGTATGAAAGTATGAGCATATGATAACATGATTTTTAGAATGGTTATGTGCTTTTGTTTAGGTGAGAGTGGAATCATTCTGTTTGTCATGTGCACGTTGACAAAAGCCTTCTCCCGACTGCCTGCTTGTGGCATATGAGTTCCAAAAATGGACTCATTCTGTTCATGGTGCAAACTTTGGTTTTTGCATTCTGTTTCTATGGAACCCTCGAGCCATTGGTTTGTGCATTACATCTTTGAATTGTCAAGTATGATGCGTTTCAGTGATTTGCTTAATGGCTAAAGTCTATGTTATGTGTTATGCATAACTTGCTTAATTATGAGTTTTTGAGTTAAATTGGTTAATGATTGAATTGCTAGATATATGTATATATATACATATGCTTGAATTTGTGGTAAATTACAGATGACTATAAAAACATTAGCCACTGAGCTGTGTAGCTCAACCCATCATTTTGCCCTCCTCAGTTGTAGATCAAGAAGATCAGTGATCCTTGCAAGGCATTTAGACAAATTCTAAGATAGTTAGCTTTTGTACTAAGTTAGTGACTAGACTTTTAGATAGCTTTATAAGCATATCGAACATTGAGCATCAAATATATTTTGTATCTTATGTTAATACTTTGATGTAATGTTGATATATAATTAAAGATATGTATGAACTTCATTTTGATTTAGAAATGAATTGAGTGTATGTGCTTATTTATTTTGTAGTTGTACATTTCATATTTCAAGGTTTCCATAGGGGTAAAATTGTATACAAATTTCAGAGAAAAAACTGGATTAATCTAGGTTGTATTAGACACAGTAGTCTTCTTGGAAGTCGTAGTTTATCCTCTTAGTTTTCCAACGGTATAAAGCATGTAAATTTTGGATATCGGAGTTGAGAGATATGAGCATTATAAGTGGTATTCGACCCCAATTTTTAAGTAGAATTTAGAAATAATAAATAAAAAAGAAATGAGTGTTATTATGTATATGTTTAGGTATCAACGTATTTATACTTAAAGGAAAGTGATGAGGAAAGAATTGATGGATTTTGATAATTTTGGGATTTGAATAGATTCGTATAGTTATGAAAGTTAAAGTGACTTAGTGGATTGAAATGGAAGTTGAAAATCAAGAAATAAAGAAAAAATGTGCAAATTTGAAGAATTAAAAATGTTGACTTTTGGATATATAAAGTTTGACTTGAGAGTTGACTTTTGGACTTAGGCAGAATTTGAGAAAATGATCTTAAGGAAACTTGTAGCTCCTGTTGAAAGCTTTCTGCCGCCATAAAGTTTGATATTTTTCGATATCGGGAGTAAAAGTTATAGTCAGTCAAAGTTAAGGTTAGCTTACGTTGACTTTGAAAATGTTCTTAAATGTGGAAATTATACATGCTGTGCTTTGAGGCAAATCGCCGGATTGATATGGTCTGAATTGGAGTAAATGGTCTACGTGAAAGTTATATCTTATATTCCCAGCTTTTTATCGCCAAAAAGTATGTAATTTTTCGATATCAGGGCTAGGAGTTATGATCGACGGAATTTGAAAGTTGTTTAGGAAGAGATGATTAGGACAGAAACTTTAAGTGAATTTTTGACTCCCTTAGAGGACAATTTGATTTTTTTGTCCTTCATGGAAGTTGTAGAGCTTCCTTTGAGCAATATTTTCATACCAAATTTGTCAAATTTGGAGTTCGGAATCAAGAGATGTGATTTGTGAAAAATTCGGATATATATATATATATATATGTGTTTATACATATATACATGTCTCTATTCTTATTTCTTATTATGTCACTATTTCAATCTTTTATTTATATCTTTTCCGTTCGACATCCGATTGACATGATTTTTGAAGCGTTGGATTTCTAAGACAATTATCTACATTCTCAAGGGATATTTGTATTTTTATGATGTTAAATTAAGGATGATTAATTTAATCAAAGAGAGTTAGATAATTTTCTGAACATAGTTCAGTCTTTTACGAAATTCGGGATCTGTGGAGATCCGATTGAAGTGATTATTGAGGAAAAATAAAATTGAGTCATGGGGATACAAATCATATGAAGAAATGAAATTTCAATTTAGCCCATAAGACTTTCAATTTTTGACTTGAAGTTCGGATTCGTGTGCAGTCTTGGATTAGAGAAATCTGAAAGTATTTTAGCTATAACTTTTTCTCTAGTAATCCAAACGAGGTGATTCTTGATTTGGATTAAACTAGAGAAATATGGATACAATTGTTATGAACACATCGAGTTTCAATTTTGTGTTTAAGAATGTCAATTTTTGGATGGAAATAATATGCTGGAAAATGATTTAACGTGAGATATGTCCGAACTGTTTGGAGCATAACTTTTGGTATAGTGATCCAAATTAAATGATTTTAGTTTCATTATGAAATTAAGACAAGGAGGAACATTTCTCTAGAAGGATGTTTTGGCAAATTCCTTCAAATTGATGATTAGAAACTTGTCCTAAAGTAAGCTTAAATTAAGATTAGTATAGGGGCAATTTTGGAAGTTTACTTAAAGGGTTAAATATGAAGGCTAACATGGAGGGGCAATTAGGTCTTTTATCTTTCATTTAATGACATGGAAAGGTGTGACTGTCTCTTTTAACAAGAAGGCACGACACTTAGAGCAAAGAAAGAACAAAATAAGAAGAGAGGAAGAAGAGCATGTTCGGTGGAGGAGATGAAGAGAAGAAAAGAAAGGTAAGCTTAGGGATTTCGAATTTTTATGGCTCCTAGCATGATTTTTGCATGGATTCATGAAGAAAAATGTGGAAAAGCTTGAAAGCTTTCTTTGGAACCAAAGAAATTTCGAAAATGGAGGAGAAATGAGGTAAGAGAAAATATTGAGTTTTGAGTTTTTCTTAAATTTTTGGTTTAGAATCATGAAAAATGG
This sequence comes from Erythroxylum foetidum, assembly GCA_026546835.1. Classification (NCBI taxonomy): domain Eukaryota; kingdom Viridiplantae; phylum Streptophyta; class Magnoliopsida; order Malpighiales; family Erythroxylaceae; genus Erythroxylum; species Erythroxylum foetidum. Next base: position 42,204,379 of record JANZLF010000005.1, on the reverse strand, counting down.
TATGGGTTTGTGGATTATAAAGTCAATTTTGGTGAATGCTTTGTTTATTTGGTTCAATTTTGGATAATTGTGAATTATGGTTATGCCCAATTTTTGGGATTTGGAGATTTTTGAAGTTTTTGAGTTAGATAGCTTGATTATAAGAGGAATTAGTGTTTCCTAAGCTCAATTTGAGTAATTATGTTATTTATGATGTTGAATTTGGGTGAATTTGGTTTAGGAAATTTTAAATTGGAGGAAAGAAGAAAAGCTTTGAAAAATTGGAGCTAGGGACAAGCTTCTAGCATTGATTCGAGGTGAGTAATATGATTACAATTTGAATTATAAGCTATATATAAGTTTTGGAAAAATCAAGAAAGTATAAATGTTTAGAAATTATTGTTTTTCAAATGATTGAATTGATTGATTTTGGAATGAGTTATAAATCGTTAAATTCATTATTTTCGAATGATTTAAAAAAATTCCTAAAATGGTTTCAACCAATTTCTATATTCAATGGATTTTTGAATGATTTTGATAAAGTTGAAATAATCGTTTGAATTGTGTTAAATTGATTAAGAATTTTTAATATGTGAAGTTGTGAGGCATTGTGTTTGAATTATTTGGAATTTTGCTAAAACGTTGCATTCTTTGATTTTGATGTTATGCGAATTTTAGTTGAAATTTGTGATCAACATTATGTTCGCATATGATATGACATGATATGAAAAATTTGATTTCTGAAATGTGCCTTCGGGCAATTTGATTTTCAAGCATGAATATGTATTATATGGGTTTGGTTAGGTCCTATAAATAGAGTTAGTGCATTGGTCTCATTTTTAAAGGCTTCACCCGCCTGCCCATTAGTGGCATGGAGCTTCGATTTCGGACTCCCATAAGTTTACGACTACATTGGACCGCTATGCGGAAAAGTGTAGTACGTTCTGTTTCACGGCTGCACAGGACCGCTATGCAGGAATGTGCAGTACGTTCCGTTTTGGACCGACCCAAACCATTTGATGTGTTATGTGTTTTGATTTGTGTATATTTGTGAGGCATTCGTGTTTTTGATTTTGTTTCGTGATTTGTGAATTGGTGTATGAATTGTGAAAATTTTGAGAAATTTGTGAAATGCGGACTTGAGTTTTTCAATTATGCAATTTTGGAAATTTATTATGAATGATTTTGAAAGATTGAAAGTTTCAGAAATAAGCTATTGATGAACTTTATTTTGTGAAATGTTTTAAAAAATGGAAAAAGAGTTTTTAGCAACTGTTTTTGCTTATGTTTCAATTTATAAACATATTATCCACGAGCTGTCTAGCTCACCCCCTTTCATCCCCATCTCCAGGTTTCGAGCAGGAGATCGGATGAAAGAAAGTCAAGCCATCTGTTCGTTTTTGCTTCATTTGTCAATTGTAAATTTTGGATTTTAGAAAGGGTTTGTAAATGGCTTGGAATGCCATTAAAGTGTGTTGTGTATTCATTATGGGAATGTATTATGAATTCTGGACCTGTGTATTTGGTTTAAGTTATGGATATGATTTGTGATGGTATAGAAATATGATGGATTTTTGGGTTTGGATTGATTGATATATGAATTTTGTAAAAAGACTTGGATTATGACATTATGTAGGATAAATTATGATTTGTCTATTGAATTGAGGACTTAATAAGAATTGGATTTGTATAATGTGTTTGGATATGGATATGTAGATATAGGATTGTGTTTGTTGTGTTAGATTCCAGACGGGGAGTCCGAAGATACTAGCTATTTGTGAGAATATAGAAGTGTATTTTTGAATCCTTGCAGGTTTGGGTTTTATGAAAGGAAACCGTTATTGGCTCAATGGTAAGAGGCGTGCTTGTAAAAGCAACAAAACCTTGAAGTCAGGGGTTCGAATCCTGACCAAAGAGGACAATACCAATTTGTGTTGGATGTCGCGGTATAACTCGCAAACACACGCCGCGGTATAACCTGCAAACACCTACGGGTGGGGTGTGGGGTCCAACATTAAAAGGCAAGGTGTGGGGTCCAACATTTATGATTCAATAAAAATTTTCTATGATATTGAACTTTTTGAACGGTTTTACTTTTTATTCGTTATAAGCATGTTACCTACGAGCTTTTAAGCTCACCTCCTCTCTGACCCCTCTTCAGGTGATAGTGAAGAAGTCAAGGGAGCAAGAGATGGAGTAAAAAAGAGTCAAGGTATCACTCCAAATTTGCTTATTTTGTATTTTGTGTTTTCGGATTATGTTGTAAGGTGGCTTGAAAGGCCATTATAGCTTTGTAAAACCCTTATGTTTTGAGGGAATTGAAGTGTAAATGATGATAAATTATTTGTAAGTAATGTATTGAAGAGAATGATGTAGTAAAGATACGCTCAAGTCTTAAAGAGTAAGATGAAGAAAAGATATGAGAGTCTTAAGATATTCGCAAGAGTTGGGTTCCGAAAACGGGTCCCAACAGTTGTGGTATCAGAGAAAAAGTTGGGTTTCGGCAACGGCGCAAAAGAGTTGTGGTATCAAAGCAAGAGTTGGGTTCCGACAACGGTGCCCAACAGTGACAATTAGGATTACCATCTTTACATTAGGAATTGGAAATTCTAAGAAAGATACTTATCTAGATTAAATACAAATCGTATATGTATTGTCTTGCTCACTGGTTCGTTTAGTTCTTAAAGATATAATCAATCAAACTTAAAATTGTATCTAAGTTGTCGACTAATAAGAGTGTTTAGAATACATGTTTCTATTCATTTAATCTTCAGAAATAACATCACTCATTGAGTATTTTAAATGGACTTAACTTTATATCGATAATCCATATTAGTTTGATAACGTAGGTGACCCGAAATCAATGTTCGTTATTAATTTTTGATATTTGAATATTCTCATTTAATTCCAATTTTGTCATTTTTAATTTCTAAAAAT
>JANZLF010000005.1:42173768-42185521 GCA_026546835.1 Erythroxylum foetidum | reverse complement strand
ACATATTCATATTATGCAAATCTCCAATTGAATACAATTAAATAATTGTTCAATGAAAATAACCATTACATTTGCATGGTTAATAGTATATATCTATCACCAGGTTCACCATGAGAGGATTTAAGATTGTTTTATTCTTTATCATCTTCAGCAATTCTTGTTTGATCAATTCAGATAATGGAAGATTGGAAGTACCAATAGTAGTATCTACCACTAATATACAGTTATCTATAGTTAATGAATTATCTTCATTCACTGCATTAGCTATATAGGACTTCCCACTTCCTTTACCTCTCTTATTCTGTAGCTCCTTATACTAGTCTGGTACACCAATGAGCTTAAACAATTTTCTTTCAAATGACTGTTCTTCTTGCAATAAGAATAACGCATCTCACCCTTGTCACTATTTCCCTATTTATGCTTAGACTATTCCCCTCCTCCATATGTAACCCCTCTTAGTATTCCCTGTATTCACTAACATAGCACTATATTCCACTCCTTCATTAAAAGCCATCTGCATCTCCATTTGCTTTTCTACCCTTAATACCATAGAGTATGCCTTATTGATAGATGGTAAAGGTTATATAACCAAGATTTGATTCCTCATATAATCATAACTCTCATTTAGACTCATGATAAATTGCATCAGCTGATTCAAGGAAGTCAAATCAGTTAGAGTCCTAGGTGCTCCACAAACACGCTGTGTTATTGCTCTACAAGTACACTGTGGGACAAGCATGAGACACCAAAGTTCATCCCACAATTTCTTAATACCAGTAAAGTATTTAGCTACAGACATAGTTCCTTATGATGTTGCACTAATTTGTCTTTGTAAGTGATACAATAATGGACCATTACTCTCCCCAAACCTTTCTTCCAACTTTAACCAAAGTTCTTGGGTAGAGTTTGTGTAAATGAAGGCTTCTACTATATCATTTGACATGGAGTTCAAAATCCATGATCTACCCATGTAATAAGTCCTAATCTATTTATCAAAGTCAATAGATCCTAGACTAGGTTTTTAGCAAGTACCATCGATAAATCCTAATTTCATCTTAGCTCCTAGAGCTATTTTAACCGATCTAGTTCAGCTTAAAAAGTTATTTCCAGTCTATACTGCAGTAACTAAAATCATACCTGGATAGTCTAATCCTTGAAGATATATTGGAGTTTCTTCAGGCGGAACCCTCAATATGGGATCAAAAGTCGATCCAATAGGTGAATCATGTGAAAAACCTTCCATCATCAAAAGCTTTTTGAACCGAACGTGCACCTGTGAGAAGAAAACGGGGTTCCCAAAACCCTAACTTTTGGTCCCTTGATCCAGTTGCTCCCTTAAGACCAAAACCAAAAATAGAACTGTTGATGATGAGCGACAGTCAATTGCCTACAATAACCTGAGCCAATCGATCAAGAATGACGATCGATTGCAATTTTTTCACCTTGCTCTAATACCATGAAAAAATTCGCCATAAATGAAAAGTGAAGCTAAATAAAGAGTGACTTTTATTTGTCTCACTTCAAGTCTTACACAAGTTAGTTTTTGCTTATATAAAAACAACTAGAAAACAAAAGCTGAGTCCAACGTCCTTTTACAAAATGACCTTACTTTACCTAAAACAAACATTACATGTAACTATACAAAATAAAGAAAAGTTATACATAAAGTTAACAAAAGTTTTTTTAATAAAAAATATTACAAGTTTGAACCATGGAAATAACACCAAGTTATTGTTAATCTTATATTTTTGGTGGAATCATCAATTGATTAGTCTTAGAAACTTAAGAATATCAGAGGTGTACAAATTTAAGAAGCATACGGAAACAATGATATTGATTGGATGGAAATTGCAGTAGCCAGTAGGCACGAACATGTAAAGAAATTGGACCTTATTTCTAGAGCCAATGCAAAGAAAGTCCAAGTGACCAAAATTATGCAAACATAGACTGTAAGGTGTAGACATTTAGGAGTCACCGTCCCTATCCTTAGCATCCTCTTCTATAATTGTCTCCAATCGATGAGAATAAGAAGTCTTTTACGAAGATATGAAAAGGGTCGGAGCAATCTCAACCCCTGAACTCAATTTTTTGATTGCCTTTTCCATTGCACAAATAGATATTTTTCCCTGCTTCACTTCCAAGTATCAGCTATATGTAATTATTGCCTTATATAAAGCTGATAGGAAGGATGGGAATTCTTTGAAAACTTTAGTTTTTCTATTTTGATTTCTGAAAGCAGGTAGCTGAGAATGAGAAAGATACTTGTGGTCTTATAGAGATCAACCCTAAAAGGAAGTAACTATTAAAGGAAAGAAAAGTGTTTCATATTTTATGCAATCTGTGTATAGTTGTATTAGGAATCGTTATGAGTATGATATGTAGACTTTATTATGTAGAGATAAGATAGAAATAATTCTTATAATTAGCAAGTATTCAGGAACCATTCACATAAAATAGCTTTTCCTTAAATGTATAAGTCTCATAAGTTTTTACTGATATAATATACAGAGAAATTCCTAATTATTTTTTCTCCTTCTTTCTCATCATTTTTACTTGATATCAGAGCATCAATCCTGGTGACCCTGAAATCAAAACACCTTACGTAACGATCATAATATCATGAGTGGAACAACCATAGAGATAATAATTGATATTGTCGATCCACTAGCTTTGCACCCCTTTAATCATCCTGGAATTATTATAAGCACTAAACCTCTTGAAGGGTACAATTATGGGCAATGAAGTCGTGCTATGTGCATTAGTCTTAGTGCAAAGAACAAAATTGGATTGATTGATGGATCCATTAAGGCTCCATCATCCACAGATCTAAAATTCCATATAAGGGAACAGTGCAATGTTATGGTATTGTCATGGATCCTAAATGCAATACATCCTGATTTATCATGAAGTGTTATCTACGCTACAACCGCATCAGAAGTTTGGGAAGACCTAAAAGAGCAGTTTTCACAAGGAAACGATTCAAGAATCTTTCACATTTGACAGGAAATTGTTGAACATCAATAGGGACAACAATCAATCTCTGTTTACTATACTACGATGAAGGCTCTTTAGGATGAATTAGCTTCATATCACGAACCACTAAACTGCACCTGTGGAGGCTTGAAAGGCGTTGTTGAACGAGAAGAGGTAGAAAAGGTTATGCATTTTTTGAATGAGGCTTATGCAACTGTACGTGGATCAATTCTGACGATGAGTCCTCTACCAGATACTCGCAAGACATGTGCTCTTGTACTCTAACAAGAAAGACAAGCAGATGTAGCTGCTAAACATGAACCAAATCAAGGCTACCATGCAATTCAATTCTCTCATTCTCAACAAATGACGCAAGTAGTTCAAATAAGACAATCTTCCAAGATGCAAGAAAATTGGACTCCACGAAAGCCACTTAAGTATAGCCATTGTGACCGAGATGCTCACCTCGTTGATCGTTGTTTCTACTTACATGGATTCTCAATGGGTCGTAAATTACATGGAAAGAAAGTGAAGCTAAAAGGAAAGAAGATTGTTGCCCACAACACTTAAACCAACATCATCGATTCATCCAAAAGTCCAACTAGAGAAGGGAAGACATTCACCACCAAGGAATACAATCAAATGATGGCCTTACTTCACAAAGAAAATGGTAATGATCAACACTTTGCAAACATCATTGGTACACTCAAACCCATTTGTAATACTACTCAACATGGTCCACCTTCCACTTTATATTGGATTATTGATAGTTGTGTGACAGACCGGATGTCCAAATCTCCACTCACACACAAAAAATCAAACACCCATTGTGATTATGTGGAATTACCTGATGGTGGTATAGCAGAGATTAAGTCCATAGGCTCTATCAAATTATCTTCGGATTTAGTACTTGATGGGTTACTACATGTTCTAAAGTTTCAAAAATTATTATTATCAATTAGCAAACTTACACAAGCATTGATGTGTAATATAATATTTTATCCTGATTTTTGTGTGGTATAGGAAGTGGTTACAAAGAAGACGATTGGCCTGGGCAAGCAATATAACTGGTTGTACTACCTCACACCTAGTCAAAATCCAAACCTTACATTTAGCATCCATTGCACTTCCAATCTTTGGCATCAACGATTAGGACACCCTTAATTTGCTCCTCTTTAAGAAATATCGAAAAAAATTTCAGAAGTTTTTTTTGATCCTCAACATGTTTATGACATTTGTCTTTTAGCCAAAAAAAACATGTTTACCATTTTCTTGTAGTTGCATTTCTTAAATAGCAACTTTTGATTTAATTCACTATGATATTTTGGGACTTTACAAAGTTAATTCTCATATTCGAGCATGATATTTTTTGAGTATTATAGATGATTTTTCTCGTTTTACTTAGGTTCACCTTATGAGTTTTAAATAAGAGACACAATTTTTATTTAAATTTTTTTTTCATGGGTTAAAACTCAATTTCAATGTGAAATTAAAGCTCTTCAATCTAACAATGGGACTGAATTCACATCCATATATTCTTTTTTTAATGATCATGGCTTTTTTTTCAACATTCTTGCACTCGCACACCCCAACAAAAAGAAGTAGTAGAGTGTAAACATCGTCACCTTTTAAATTTGGCTCGTGCACTTCGATTTCAAGCAAATTTACGTTTAAAATTTTGGGAGAGAGCATACAAACAGCTGTTATCTCATAAATCGCCTACTTACACCTTTATTGTCTCATAAATCACCCTATGAAGTCTTACACAGAAAGCCACCCATTTATTCACATATTCGAGTTTTTGGTTGGTTATATTATGTACAAACCTTAACCCCATGCATAAATTTGATGTGCGTGCTCGTTGTTGCATATTTATTGATTATCCTCTTGGTCAAAAAGGATATCAAGTATGTAACCTCAATATAAAGAAAATTTTCACCTCCTGAGATGTCATTTTTCATGAACAAAACTTTCCTTTTTCCTCCACTTCCCCAAAAAATCAATCTGATTACTCAATTTTACCCATCCCACTTGATGGAGTTATCCAATTCCTCCTTGAGCTACCAACACCTCCCACCTAATCTCCAACAACTCAAACCCACTCAACACTAAATGTAGACAACACCACTGATCCTCTCTCACTAACGCAAAACAATCTTTCACCCTCTGTCGACTTTTCACTTACCACAGAATGCTCACAAACTCCACAACAGACTCAACTCCCTCTTCGTCACTCAAGTAGATCTACTAGAGCCCTACCTTATCTCCAAGATTATCAAGTAAATCATGTTATATCGCTTACACCAGGAACAACCTCTTCTTTCATGTCCAGTAAAAGATATCCCATCCATCAGTATCTTTCTTACTCAAGCTTTTCTCACACTCATCAAAAATTTATGAATATTATCTATCACTTGGTTGAACTAGTCTCCTATAAACAGGCTAGTCAAGATTTAAGTGGCTTGACGCCATGCAAATAAAACTTTAGGCTCTTGAGGAAAACAACACATGGACCATGGTCTCCCTTCCTCCCAACCAGAAAGCCATTGGATGCAAATGAGTTTTCAAAATTAAATAAAATTCCGATGGCTTGATTGAACGTTATAAGGCTCGCCTCGTTGCCAAAGGCTTTATGCAACTGAAAGGGATCGACTATACATAAACCTTTGCCTGGGTAGCCAAACTGATTACTGTACGTTGTCTTTTGGCCATAGTTGCTATTCGAAATTGGAGTCTTCACCAAATGGATGTTCAAAATGCTTTTCTTCATAGAGAACTCTTTGAAGAATTTTGCATGCAATCCCCACCTGGATTTCGTCGACAGGAGGAGCAGCTTGTATGTCAACTTAATAAATCCTTACACGGCCTCAAACAAGCTTCATGAATTTGGTTCAACAAATTTTCATCTTCAATTTGCAAAATTGGTTTCAAGAAATCAAAAGTAGATTACTCTTTATTCACTAAAGTACATGGTGGCTCTTTCATTGCTATATTGCTTTATGTCGATGACATGATTATCACAGAGAATAGTGAAGAGATGATCAATGACCTTAAAAGGTTCCTAAACATCAAGTTTCAGATTAAAGATCTAGGTCCTTTGAAGTTGTTTCTTGGGGTTGAAGTTACACGTTCTAAGGCTGGAATTTCTATTTGTCAACAAAAATATTCCATAAACATATTAGAAGAAACTGGCTTACTTGGTGCAAAGCCCACCAAATTCCCAATGGAGCAAAATCTGAAGCTGACTCCAACTAATGGAGAACTCCTTAAGGATCTAACTCATTATCACAAGAGAGTAGGGAAGCTAATTTATCTTACTATAATAAGGCCAAAATTTAGTTATGTTATCTCTACTCTTAGTTTATGCAACAACCAAGAAAGACCCATCTTGATGTTGTATATCGTCTTATTCGATATATAAAAGGAGCACCAGGCTAAGGGTTATTTTTTTCCATCACATGGACAACTAAATTTGACTTAATATTGTGATGCAAATTGGGCTAGATGCTTGACTACTCGATGATCAGTGACGAGGTATATTATATCTTCCATGGTCAAGCTCTTGGGTCATGAAAAAGTAAGAAACAAACAACTATGTGTAGATCCTCTGCAAAAGTTGGATACAGATCTATGATAGCTATCACTTGCGAACTTACTTGGATGAAGTACTTATTACGAGATTTGCATGTTGAACATCATAAACCTACAAAATTATTTTGCGATAATCAAGCAGCCATGTATATTGTTGCAAATCCAGTATATCACAAACAAACTAAACATATTAAATTATATTGTCATACGGTTCATGAACAAATTCAAAATGAAGAAATTGAGACAACTTATGTACATACAGGACACCAAGTTGCTAATATACTCACACAACCATTGAGACAAGTGGCTTTTCAATCACATCTTAGCAAGGCGGGAGTTGTTGACATACACACTCCAACTTGAGGGCAATATTAAAGGGAAGAAAATTATTCCATATTTTATGCGACCTGTGTATAGTTGTTTTAGGAACCAAGCATGATATATGTATAGACTTTATTACATAGAGATAATATAGGAATAATTCTTGTAATTAGCACGTATTCAGGAACCATTTAAGTAGAGTAGCTTTTTCTAGAATGTATAAATCTCATATGTTTTACTGATACAATTTTTTCATAAATTCGCAATGATTTTTTCTCCTCTTTTCTCGTCATTTTTACAGCAACAGCAGCTAATACTACACGGTAGTCCATTGAAAACATGCCGCGGTTAGCAATCTGAAAGCTGGCGTGCGCTTGTCAATCGGAAAGTTAAGTGCTTGTGAGGATTAAGAGAAAAAAGTGCGAAACGCGTGGACAAAATAGGGCTTGCTTAGAAATGGAAGCCATGTCACTGTCACTTCTTTAAGCATTTCCTGGAATATTCTGTGGTCCGAGGGAACCTATATTCTAATTGGTTTCTCTAATTTGATTCCACACGAAAGCCTTGTGGATCTAAATGAACATGATAAGATTGATTCTTACTGCTTTCAAGTAACCTCAATCATTTCTTTTGGCTCCTACGTTTTCTGGAAAGAAACGTTCTTTAGCAGAACCTATAATCATTTCCTGGCTTGAAACAATTTTCAGAAAGGTTTCTCATGGCCTGAACTTTTTTTTCTAAACGTTTTCAAACATTTAATGTAAAAACATATGTTCACATGACGTCAAACATCTTCTGAAACGTTTCTGGCATTATAAACGTTCATATGCGAAAATGTTTGCTGAAATTTTGTGCATAGAAACGTTTCATGTCCTACTTTTCTAGCTGAAAATCTTTCAGGCTATCACGAAATTTTTCATGACAGGTTTTTTTGTGCGAGAGAATTTCGTGGTCTGAAACGCAGTCCGAAATGTTCCTACTGGTTGGAACGTTTCTAGCAGTAAAACGTTTAAGCGCAATCAAGGAGAAGTTTGACTGCAAGTATATTGTTGGGCGGTAGAAATCCTTGAGTCACTGAATAGAATGATTCCATCATTATTCTTGAACAACTAAATAGTAAGAGAGCTAGGTTCCTCACAATTTTATGGCAGAAAAGCTAGAAAGTTATTGGTTAATGATTACTTTTCTGAAAAGAAAAATCTGATAACCAATCTACCAAATTTACAAGATTATGTATGTACATTTAATCTGCTCATAAAATCAGATCTTCCTCCCTGTAGTGCACAGCTGAAAGTGAAAAACAGGGTTACATCGCAAGCTCCGAAAAGGCAGACAAAACCAAGGAGATGACAAGCAAAACATGACATGATGAAGGAACGCAACCATTATGGATCTTCATCGTACTCGTGAGTACCCTCTTCGACGATGGTCTCTAAAGCAGGAGAATTGGAAGCCTTGTGAGGGAAGATAATTGGAGCAGGAGCTACCTCAAGCCAAGACTTTGAAACTCTGGTTCCCTTAGCCATTGAAACTAGCTTTGACATATGTATTGGATAACAGCCAAGAGAAGGCGAAATAAGATTACCCAATAAGAGGCAATGGCTAAGAATTCCGAAGCTAGCGAGACTGCGCCCCTCCTCTCCTTTGTGATTATAGAAGAGATATAGAGGAGAACAGAAAGTGCTTTGCTTTAAGAATTACGCAAAGTCAATTTGGGAATGGAATGAATGTGGAAGAAGCCATTTTTATAGAGTCGAACAAGGAATAGCTTTTTAATGCACAGCCTAAAATATCTAAGGGGGGGGACGGTGGTGTGGCAGTCCAAGTGGACAAACGCTTAATATGGGATATTTCCAACCTTAACAGACGGGAAGACGGCACTTGTTATGTCTTACGACCGACCAAATGTTCCAGAAATTGTGGGGGAACACCATGGATTGCTGATGGGACTGGGAAGATCTCAAAACGTGTAAAGCATTTAGATGTGATCCGCTCTCACGTGTCCGAATCTCATTTTACAATTAGTTGAGTATTTTTTTACCATTGCCATCCCTCACGGCCAGGTCGGATTCCCGTCATTTATACTTAAAAGTTACTTTATTTTTTGTACATTAAAATTCTGATTTAAAATTTTATCAAATTAAAAATAAATAAATAAAGTTTGCAAATAATATTATTTTATTTAAATCGATTGATTTGAATTCATCCTTTCTAATTCAAATCCAAAAAGAATTTTGATTAACATAAACCTAATTAATTGTTTTCAAACTTATTAGATCCTAATGATACTCGAGAAGGAAGATGAATTTAGTATTTATAAAATTTAAGAATTTTGCTACTCAGTGTGTTCAATTAAAAAAATAACTATTATAAATAAGAAAGAGAAATTTTTAATATAAAATAATTAAATAATCAAATAATAATTTAAAAATATAGAGAAGAAAGAATGCAAACCGATTTAGCCGTTCAACAAACAACTTTTGCCTACACTTACTCCTAATATCTTCTTAGATTTTCACAATTCTTCTTTCACGTCAAAGAATAACCTTTGCATAATATTTCTTAGTAAAAAAGAATTCTTTTATAATCTTCTTTCAAAATGAAGAGAAAAATCAATCTCACTTAAATCACCCTAAATACAATAATAATACTCCAATCAAATATTACAATCAAAATACCTTACTTTATTAGTTAATAACTCCAAAGAAATTCACTTACACAAAGATGACACATTAATGCTCAAATGATTGAAAAATACTTTAAAATATGTGTAAAATACACCTAAATGCTTTTTTTTGCTAAAATCGATGACAAATTTATCGAGAATCCTACTAGTCTTTGGAGCCAAGAACTATTCATTACAATAATTATTTGCAAAGTATTGATAAACCAATATACTATACCGGTTGACTAGTGTGCATTGAATGCTCAAATTCATTAGTTGTTAAGATATTGATCAACCATCAAGCTTATTGATCGACCAATAGGCATATTGATTGATCAATATATCAACCAATGTCACTACAAATTTTTAGTACATCAAAATTGACAATTTTATATATATTAGTTAACCAATAACCTATATAAGTTAACTAATTTTTTTAGAAACACAATTTTAACAATTCTAAATCCTCAAATTAAATTTGTTTGATGCAATTATTATTTAAAGACTATCCAAAATATTTGGTAAGGAGTGTTTAAAAGATCAAAAGGTTTTTTTAATTAAAATCAAAAGTTTTAATGTCTTTTGATGAATGAAAAGACTCATGTAATAAAGTGAAATAAAATGTTTATATATGATGAGCCTTTAAGATTATCAAATTAACAAAGTTAGATTACAATTAATAATACAAAAATGTAAAATGACCTTAATAAACCTTTATCTTCTTTTGTTCTTAGTTTGATCTTCATTTCAATGATTGTAAATTTCAACTTCTCTTTGTCAGCTTAATGAACTACATTTTTTAGTTTATGACTTGATAATGAAATGGCACACTTAATGAGTTTAAAAGTTGTGACATTCCATTATCATTAATTTTAAAGTACAGTTAATAATATTATCTATAAATAATAAATAATGATCAATTTAAATGGAAGATGATAATCTCCTGAAATATACAAGTATACAAATATATAATTTCTACTAAGAAGAAAAGAGTTTCTTACTAAAAGCCTTTTAACTAGTGGAATAAAAATAAAATCTAAAGAAGTGATTTTGTAGCATTCCACTCCCGTAAGACTCGAACCCGACATCGATGGTGATATCCGAGCCTTTGCCTCACAAGGGTGGTATGCTAGAGAAGCCAAATCCGATCAGAAATTCTATAAAACCATTTTTTTCTTTTTGAAAACAAATCGAGTACGCAGAAATCGGTAACAATTTGAGCCCATTTTAAAATAGAAACGGTTTCGATCAAGACACAAATTCAATCATTTAAAGACAGTCAACAGTCTTTACTAAATTACATGCACAAAAATTCGTAATCCGATTGGGCCCAATACTATTCCTGAACACTTTCAAAAATCCATTACAATTGTGACAATAACCAATTTAATACAAAAATACAGACATGTATTGCAGACTCGAACTGATCCTGACCTTAAACTCTGGCTTGAATGCGAAAATCATACTCCCGTTTCACTAACGGGGCACTCGCTAATTCCTGAAAAATAATTGCAATATTGGATGAGTTTGCGAACTTAGCGAGAAACCATCATCGATGGTTCACCCAACTCATGCATAAACAGACAATATACCAAATATCACATAATCACACTGTCATATCTATCACATGCACTATCATTTCACAATCGTAAGGCGTTTCGCCCTTTTCACAATTCATATTAATCATTTGTATATGCGATGCACATGTGACACTTTCTATTTTTATTACGTTGTTGTGAACGAGCGCATAACAGTGATCAGTATTCAGTATTCCGTAATCGCGTCTTAGGAAGTAGGAGAGCCCTCTGGGTATGCGCTACATTCCACGCGTCAGTAGGGATAGGAAAGCCCTCTGGGTATGCACTAATCCCTTTTTGAGCTCAAGGCTCTTTTCAGTACAGTGGCGTCTTGGGTCAACAACTACCATTATCTGAACATGCCATTATGCAGGAATGGATATGTCCCAATTTACGATAATTGTGTCACAACCTATCACACTATTTCTAATTTCACATTCAACTAATTCAATTTCAGTTATGAACAATTAACACTTCTATAACATATTCCAAATATTTCGAACACCTATGGTCCGAAATCAATCAAAACAAACACACATAATCCTTCCGTAACTCCACATGGCATAGGTGCATAAAATGTAACACATAAAGGTTGAGAAACCAACTAGGTTACTCACCTCTGAACT
>JANZLF010000005.1:42144098-42155202 GCA_026546835.1 Erythroxylum foetidum | reverse complement strand
GTAAATAAATAAATATAAAATAATTAAATAGCAAATACTACAAACAAAAGAACTCATAATAATTACAAGACATAAAAAACGAAAAAAAGAAAAAGAAAAAATGAAGTTTAAGTTTTACCGAATTCTAAAATATTAATTAGAAGTATAAAAATTGTCCACTAAATGACAAATTTTAACTCGTGAGATTAACACATTTTAGACTCATAAACATCAAAAGTACATAAAAATTTTAATAAGGTAAACAATTGATAAAATTAAAAATTGAAATCATTTTGACAATACAAAATATTAATAAGTTATTTTTATTTTTTTATTTTAAATCCTTTATTTTTAAACTAAAGATCGATATTAACATAATTAACTATGGAATTTATGATTATAAGTTTATAACTAACTAAAATTTCTGATAATATTTTCGTATATTGAGTAAAATTCTAAATTTAACATAAAATTAAGATAGATTTCTGAATTCCCTTGTAACTCATGTTTATTTTTCAGTAGGCTGAGACTACTCACTCAAGACACGAAGGAAGCAGTTCAAGCACATTCCAACAGCCTAAACAGTCATCTAGAGTCAGCACGATCAATCACTGAAATCTCACATCTGCGACATGAATGAATCCTAAGCTTGTACAAGGCAGGCAGGGAGCAGCCAGAGAGGGATCCATAGATCAAAAACATCTGAACTAATTATAGCTGTGAAGTTTTCCTTTGGTTATGGCAAAGGCATTAACCAGGTGTAAAGCAAATGCTGGATGCTGGACACCAGATATAAGCCTAAACTACTTCTACTCACTTATCCTCATTCTACCTAAGACAAGCACGATAATAAATGGAATACATAGTCCTACCCAAAGAAAAGAAAAAGACTACTAAACCGTATACGATTTGAGAAGACTGAAAGACCAAAGCAAAACAAGTAATCTGAAGAGAAAAGGGAAACATGAGTCAAAGAATTAACTCACAAATAACAAACAAGCTCACTTTCAGAGCCTGGATTCCGTAGTCGCTACTTCGACTACCCTTATATGTATGTATTTGATGCCTTACTGTAGAAAGTAGGCACAGAGCCAAACTTGTATAAGTGAGTGAAAAAGACCAAATGAACGTTATTTTGCAGCATATACACCAAAAACCAAGACAAATGATCTTTCGATCAAAGTCATTGAAACAGAATTTACGTTGCACCTGAACCGCTACTGTTTCACCAGAGGGAATATATCACCATATATGTTAATTCCTATGCAGTGATTAAGAACTATCCAGTTAGAATAAAGAACGACCAAAATAGCTTAACCAGAAATCAAACTACTACATTAAGCACCAGTATAGAATCAACGATTAGGTCCCAGTCAAACAAATACGCTGGCCCTCAATCAGTCTCAAATGCCAAGTTCAAGAACAAAAGTTTCGAACTAACAAAGTGGCAATTAATTATCATACAGCACTGAACCTAATATCATTAACCTGCACATTTAGGCTCAGACCTATAAGAGAACTGCATATGAGTATCTGAAAGTTAAGCAATCTACTGTTATTGCTCCATGTGTGATTATGAACACAAAACTACCAAATTCACACGAGAAACCTTAATCTGGAGCAAAGCAATACTGACTACATCACTAGAAAGTAGCAATGGTCTAACATTATCACAGCCCTCTATTTAATGATTCTAAAATCATAATTCCACATAAACATGTAGATCATTGCTCTGTTCACAATAAAATGATTATAAAATTGAAGTTCCAAGCAATATCCAGAAACATTAACATACTTGAGACTTGCTAAATCCCTCGAAAAATACCAGAATTTGTAGATTCATCTAAAGCAATAACCTTAACTCAAAACTGGTAATACCATGAAAGAAAAAGTTCTTTCTTTCTCAATGTCTTTCCATCAATCAAGTGGAATATCGACTTCACCATCAGTGATCTCTTGCTGCAAGTCCTTAGGATCCTTCCCGTCGACCGTACACCCAACGGACACGCAAGTGCCAAGTATCTCCTTGACGGTCCCACTCAAGTCTTTAGCCATCGATCTGGGCCGCATGACCTTAGCAATCTCGATCACATCATCAAGCGAGATGTTCCCGTTGTGCTTGATGTTCTTTGTCTTCTTGCGGTCTCGCTCCGGCTCCTTCAACGCCTTGATGACCAGCGCCGCCGCGGAGGGAACCACCGTCACCTTCGCCTGACGGTTCTGAACGGTGAGTTTGACGGTGACACGTAATCCCTTCCAGTCCTTTGCAGTCTCTTTCGCAATGTCTTCTCCGATCTTCTTCGGAGAGAGACCCAAAGGACCGATCTTTGGGGCCAGAGAAGAGGCTGCACCGACCTCCCCCCCGGTAACCCGAACGAAGACATCAACCACCTGACTCGGGTCGAACTTTGGAGGCATTTTGGCTGTGTTTCTGAGTTTCTATGGGAGAGAAGCTAAAGATCAACGGAGGCGCGGTGAGGGAGAAAATGATAATGAGGCTAAAATATGGAGTGTGAGGGGATAGTAGTTTAGGGTTTTTGGCATGATATTGCGAAATGACAAAGATGTCCTTGGAGGACAATGTTTTGGGCCATATCAATTCGGTCCGAAATCATGAGCCCAATTGCTGCCCGCATAAGAGCTCCATGTTTATTATTGCACAGGCAAAAGGACCATTTTAACCATAACATTTATATTATCCGACAAATTTAACCTAAGAATGCAAATTAAACCTTAATATTTGAAAAATATTTAAATATAATCTTAAAATAATAAAAATTTTGAAGATTATGTGACACCATCAATTTTCTGTCATGTTAGCAATAATATGATAGATATTTATACTGACATGACATTATGGGACCTGTCTATGTAAAAATTAAAGAATTTTATTAATAGTTTTATTTGTGGGACTCACTGTAATTAATCAAACCTAATTTTGCTTAACATAACAAATTAACTTAACTAATTAACTTGTTAAGTTAACTAATAAGTTAACCTTAACTTTTATTAACCTAAAATTTTTAATTAATTAAACAAATTATTAAGTTAATTAATAAGAAATATTAATTTATGCGAATTTACTAATTAAGCCCCAATTTTTAATTTCAGAGTAAAAATTCTCAAATTTCACCAATCTTCCCCCTCCTTCATCACAGTCTCTGATTGCCGTATGACAACAGTGGTTAATCATTGACAAAATTGTCACCAATTGCCCTACAAAGTTCTCACCATTTTAAACTTGACAGCGTGTTGAGTTTATTGCGGAAAGAATTTACAATGTCTTGAGTTTTTTGTTGCCTATCTACTTCATTTGTTAAATTATGTCGTGTGTTTTGGCTACGTTCTTCTTGTGGGCTATACATGGGAGGTAATCCCAAGTGGGGATGTGTGTTTTGGGTTGGCTCTCATGTGATCCTTTCTTAAGGTTATTGTATCTACCTTGTATGATAGATTTTGTCATGTGTTTTGGCTGTTTTCTTCTTATGGGCTGCACATAGGAGGTAATCTCATATAGGGGTATACATGTTTTGGGTTGCCTCTCATGTGTTTCTATGTAGATGTGCTCCAACGTCCTTTTTGATGCTTCCTTTTTTTTATTAAATGTACAAGTACGTGCAATGGTAGTGCCAGGTAGTATGGAGTGAATATAATCTTCTACAAAGACTACTTTAGCTTCTTTGTCTCTTACCCCAACTATAGCTTGGATTTATCAATTTTAAAACTAAAATTTTTCTTACTGTATATTTGCATCATATTCAATTTTTAATGCTTCAATATAGGATTTTGGTTCACAAAAATTGAACAACTTGTTTGATTTACATTTATAATATTTGTCTAACTCTGATTAAATTGAAAGTTGGAGGAAAACTATGCTTCTTATAACACATATCAATAGTATGTCTTATTAAGTCACAATGAGTATACATTACCTTGTTGCCTTCTTTATCCCCAAACCTTCCTCTCCTTATAAAATGTTAGTTCTCTCACACTCTTTGTCTGCTATAATTTCCTCTCGCCATATTATTTTCTTCTTTAAATATAGTTATCAACTTATTGTTAAGAAGTTGTCTTTCTATACTGAATAACTAAAGTAAATGTTTTAACCTTATAATTGACCATTTTTCAAAGAGACTTGTTACTATAATACCTTAACGGAGCTAATTTGCAATAATTGAGTTTTTATTTTTTATTGGGACAAGGTAGTTAAGTAATTAACAATTTATTATCACCTTTTATTCTAGATTAAGAGTGGAAGCATTGTGTCTTACTCTTTATGATTTGAACGTGCTTGTGAATACCTTGTTGTGTTCAAGTCTTTAATGTCAATAAAATTATTTTTTAATGGTTGTTTTACAAGTTTTAATAGCTCAATATGGAAGTATAAGGCCTTTTTGTGGTGGATATTTCATGTTGGATCCTAAATTTGGATATGTTGGTGAGGATATTACTACATTTGACAATGTTGACATTGACTATGTTAGTAATTGACAAATTTATGAGATAGGGAAGGAGTTAGGGTATAATCAAATTGATAAGGTATATTATAGAGTACTTGGATGTAACTTTAATAAGTCACTGAGAGTTATTGATTAAAATGAAAGTTGTATAAGCCTAACAAACCTTATGAAAAAACATGGAATTGTTGACGTATATGTAACTCATCATATAAAAACACCTATCCATACTCCTAACATATTACATATAACTGGAGGAGAGGACCACAATGATGATGAATAGGGTGTTAATATGGAGGAACCACGTGCTCATAGGAATGTGGAGGAACAAGGTGAACATATTAATGAAATTTAGAGGAACAGGGTGAACAAATGGATGAGATATGGAGGAATAAGGTTCAAATGTGAATGAAAATTTAGAGGAATAAGGTTTACAAATGGATGAGAATATAAAGGAACAGAGTCCAGATGTGAATAAAAATTTAGAGGAACAAGATGCAAAAATGGATAAGAATATATAGTAATATGGATCAAATATGAATGAAAATTTGAAAGATCAAGGTGCACATATGGATAAGAATATGGAGAAATAGGGTTCCATATTCAATCAAACTTCTATATAGACATTCAAGATGACCATCATCTAGTTGAAATTGAATTAATAGATTTTGGTAGTATTATCAATACTGATAAATATATTAGGGGAGAAGACGCAGGTGAAGCTTTGCATATACCCAGTTTAAATGTTAGGGATAATCTTACTGATGCTGCATACGAGTGGAGATTACAATTGGAGTTCAAAACTGCTAAAAAATTTAAAGATGATGTTGTTGATTACACAGTACATACTTGATACAATTGGTATAATGTTAGGTTAAAAAAAGTGTGAGAGTAATCAAATTAGGTTTATATGTATTGATGGATGCCCATGAGTTTTGTATGTTAGATATGATAAGAATGAGGGATGTTTCAAGGTTAAGACTTATAACCCTAATCACACTTGTTTCACACAAAAAAACAAATCAAAATTGGTTTCTGCCAAATTCTTAAAAAGACATTACAAGGATAGAATTTTGGGGAAGCCTAGTATCATAACCAAAAAATGGTTGAAGAATGTAGAGAAAAACTCAATATTTTTGTTCATTCAAGCACGTGTAGAAGAGCAAAGAAGAGATTGAGGAAAGAGATAGGAACATATAATATTACTGAATATGCGAAGTTGCAAGGTTATGTACATGAGTTAAAGATAAGCAATCCTGGATTAATAGTTAAATTACAATTATCGAGAAATCAAAATAGTTCATGGTTGCAAGTAATGATAAAAGAAAATTTCATTATCATATTAATACTTCATACTTCATACTTCATTATGTTATGTTATACATTATATTAATACTTCTTTATAGTTTGTTGCAGTTCAAAAGATCATACGGATGTTTTAATGCTATGAAAAAAGGGTGGAAGCATTTAAGACCAATTTTTGAGATGAATGGATGCTTCCCAAAGATAGAAATCTAAGGCCAATTATTAAATGCAGTTGATAGGAATGGTGATGGAGGAATGTATCCATTGACCTACGTAGTTGTGGAGATAGAAAATACAAACTCATGAATTTGTTAGCATTTGATTTGGAGTTGAAAGATGGTGAAGGACTTATAGTCATATCTGTCATGTAAAAGGTATGTTCATGTTAATATACTTATAATTGAAATCATTTTTTGAAACATTAACTAATATCTTTTTAATTTGATTTAGGGATTGGTCAGGCTTGTAGAAGAGACTTTATCGAATGTGTGCCAAACATTTATATCACAATTGATATGAAAATTGGGAGGGAAAGGACTTTAGAAAGCAATTTTAGAATTGCGCTTTGTCAATCTATATTGAAGATTTCAACAAGCAACTAAAAAGGCTTCATAAAATAAGTCATGGATCTGCTTCAACGTCAATTGAATATCCTAAGCAGAGGTGGACAAGATGTTATCAATCCTTTGAAACTGAATGTCTGATAGTTGAAAACAATATGAATTAAACCTTTAATGGGTGGATCTTACTAGCAAGGGACATGCTAGTGATTAGCATGTTTAAGACAATTAAAATAATGGTGATGAAGATGCATACATATTGTAGACATTTTGTAGTTAAGTGAAAGTTATATATCACCAAATATAATGAAGAATTTGGAGAAGAACGAAAAAGAAGCAATGCAGTGAAAAATTGTATAGAATGAAAATGGTGCTTATGAAGTTTCAAAGGGTGATGAGAAGCATATTATAAGGATTGGTAGACAACAAACATATAGTTTTCAAGCATAAGGCCAATATGGATACTTATACAAGCATACGATTAGTGGAATCCATCACTCAAAATAAAGGGTTGAGACATTTGTAGATTGATACTATAGGAGGTGTTTGTTCATAAGTTTGTATAAACACGTGTACAATCAATTAAAAATAAAATTTATGGGCTTTAAGTAGACCCAAAATTACAAGAAGGAAACAAAAAATGAGCCAAAGAAAATGAAAATTCCAAATAAATTATGTCAGAAAGGGCAAGTTCATAAATGCCAGAAATGTGGTAATTGTGATCATAACTCCAAAAGATGTGCAATAAGGACACCTCAACTCAATATGTTGAGGCTTCTTCGCAATTGTGTACACCTTACTTCAATCACATGAATACATTTTCTAAACATACAATAATTAATGGTTATCATTATGTTAATTAAGTTAGAATAGAGACAACTTCATAAGTATATCACTTTTCTCTTTTATATTAATTATTATTAGCTTTAATGATTGACGTTATTGCTTTCCTTATAATTATAGTTAGGCAACATGAATTTGGTTGATGATAATGTTATTCTGAGTCAACAAAGCAATATTTTAAGGAATGTGTTTTTTATCAATTTTTCTTAGTTAAAATAATTACCATACTTGTTTTTAATATTGTATCTTCATTTTCTAGGTTGTTACATTTGGACATGCCAATAAAAAAAGTTCAAAGATGTTAACCCACACACACTCCAATTATCATTTAAATCAAAGGGTTTACAGTTCATAGGACATTCTAATCTTACTTCATAACAATTTCAAGCTAAAGCAATTAAAAGGAGAACACAATTGACATAATCATCATAACCAGAAATTTCACAGTCAAGTATAAATGAGACAAACATTGATTAGCGATGCCTTAAACTTTTTGATATTTTGATATTTGTCTCATTGACTTTTACATATGTATGCTAATGATAAGGGTGACAAATGTTTACATTATATTAACACAATGTGATATAACTTTTTGATATCATTCCCTGTAGTTTTTGGATGTATATGCTATTGATAATAGTGAAAAATGTTTATCTTGCATAATCACAATGTAAATATTGTTTTTTTTTGGCAAGATCAATATCAGATGCTAAACATTCACTTCAACCTCTCTCTCTCTCTCTCCCTCTCTCTCTTTATCTCCCTTTTAGCTTGTTTGTTTGTAACGCCCCAAATTAGGGGTTAGCATATTAAGCAAATTTAGTCCGATTTAGGTTATGTCTCTTTAATATTTTGGCAGGCATTCATGGTATTTCCGGGTACATTAGTAAAATGAATTTTCGGATTGAGTCGGACAATATTAAGATAATTTTTAGTANNNNCATTGTTTATTGGTTTTATATAGTAGTATTTTTTGCTTCATTGAATGATTCATAAATAAATTTAAAAATAATTATTTTATAATATAGTTGAAATTAATATCAACCATTAAAATGTTAAAATTTAATACAATATCCCCATAATATAAGTATAAATATAAAGTACTAGAGCCATAACAAATCCTATTACAATATTCATTAACATAAACATAATTTCTTTTTTCTTTTTCTCAATAAATTTATATACCCTCTCAAAAGCTTCATTTGTTCTTCAAACTTTTTAGTTTTGCTTGTTTCAACTTCCTTCTTTAACATCAACAATTCATTCATTATTTTTTGAATTACTTTAACGACTCTCTCTGTATATTTTTCATCGTACTATTTGAAAATGTTGTATTTTCCAACTTGAAACATTCAATTTCATTAAGTAAACCTTAAACAAAAGTTTTGAACCAAATAATAATAAATTCTCGTTGGATAATTAGGACATCAATAAAATCTCCAGCCAAGTTTATGATCACTCCATCAAGTCCTTAATGGAGCCTTTAGCCCATGATAGCAAACCACATTACCTAAATTTGAACTGTTGTATTAGTAGATGATGATGATTCCATCTGCATGCTAAAGAAAATTACAATATAAATTTGGTTACAAAAACAACATCAATATTAAATCTAAGATAATATTTTCTAAGTGATGACTATAACATATCATCATACAAGTTAATTCAATATGGTGCCCACCATTTAAAGAGTCATGCATGCTCGTGAATACACCAGCCAAAAGCAGAAAATAATGTATTAAAAAATTGCCATACAGAAAGATCTTTTAGAAATTTGATGAGAAAAGAAGAAAATAACTATTAAATATTGTGTCAATATTTGACCTGGGAATAGACTATATAAAGAGTAAACAAAGATAAACAAATGAAACCAATTTTAGAAAACTCCAAAGAAGGACAAAGGATTGAATAACATAAGCTACCCAAGTTTTTTTAAGCTAAATCATGCCTACCATCAAAAAGAACTACAGAAAGATGACATCATATCTCAACACTTGGAACAAGTTAAACATCCTTGCAAAAGATGTAATTAATTAGAACTATACATATCTCAGCCAAAGTTGGTGTCGGAAAAAAGTTGCAACAACTACATATCTTCAAGCAAAGTTTTAAAGAACCATTTCTAATGACCAAACACTATAAACTTGATGCACGTAACATTAAGATACAACCAAATATCAATCATCTAACGATTTTTCCCCAAGTTAGAATTAAGAAATTGACTTATTAAAAACTACAACGAGGATTTACAATCAAGAGCAAGTGATAATGGTTGAGAATGAAGCATAAATTTCATTCCTCCATTTCATGACATCCCTTTTGGAAAATTTGATAAATAAACAAAGTCTAAGCAAAAAGAAGCAAAACAATTTGCATTACCACTAATTGTTATCGCAATGATGGGCGCATGGGGATGAAAGGAGGCAAATGAGGGATATGGTAGTGACGAGCGATTGAGGGAGACCTCCACATACAAAGACAAACCAACGAACAAGGGAGGGATTGCAAGTGGTGAAGAATGAAAATTTTGAGATTTCAAACAGTGAATGAGTTAGAAATTCCAAACGGAGAAGTGAGAGATTTTTTTATTAGGTTAATCAATTATTTTGGTTATTAGTTAAGTTAATAGGTTTTTTTTTTAAGTTTATTACAGTGAGTTCCATAGGTAAAATTTATTTATTTATTTGCATAGGAGAGTCCTACACAACTACACTAAATTCATGTGACAGTGTAGGATTTGCCTATGTAATAAAATAATACACAGCTACGTTAAATTCATGTGGCAGTGTAGGACTTGCCTATGTAATAAAATAATATAAACATTTGTCAGTTCATCACTAAACTAGAAGAAAATTGACGGCCTCATATATCTTTTTTTTCGTCATTTTAGTGTCTTTGTTTATTGGTTTTTGTGTTTGTTTTTGTGTCTTTGTTTTTGTGTTTTAACTGTCACAGCTTTAGGGAGGAGCCAAAGAAGACATAGAATTGGAAGATCATGTTGGTGAAGAAATTTCAGAATTTGACAAGATATGGGAAGAGTGAATTATTCATTGTTTATTGGTTTTATATAGTAGTATTTTTTGCTTCATTGAATGATTCATAAATAAATTTAAAAATAATTATTTAGAATATAGCTGAAATTAATATCAACCATTAAAATGTTAAAATTCAATACAATACCCCTATAATATAACTATAAATATAAAGTACTAGAGCCATAACAAATCCTATTACAATATTCATTAACATAAATATATTTTCTCTTTTTTCTCAATAAATTTATATACCCTCTCAAAAGCTTCATTTGTTCTTCAAACTTTTTAGTTTTGCTTGTTTAAACCTCCTTCTTTAACATCGACAATTCATTCATTAATTTTTGAATCACTTTAACAACTCTCTCTGTATATTTTTTTCGTACCATTTGAAAATGCTATATCTTCCAACTTGAAACATTCAATTTCATTAAGTAAACCTTAAACAGAAGTTTTTAATCAAATAACAATAAATTCTCGCTAGATAATTGGGACATCAATAAAATCTCCAACCAAGTTTATGATCACTCCATCAAGTCCTTAATGGGGCTTTTAGCCCACGATAGCAAACCACATTACCTAAATTTGAACTGTTGTATTAGTAGATGATGATGATTCCATCTACATGATAAAGAAAATTACAATATAAATTTGGCTACAAAGACAACATCAATGTTAAATCTAAGATAATATTTGCTAAGTGATGACTATAAATCCTAACATATCATCATACAAGTTAATTCAATATGACGCCCATCATTTAAAGAGTCATGCATGCTCATGAATACACCAACAAAAAGTAGAAAATAATGTATTAAAAAATTGTCATACAGAAAGATCTTTTAAAAATTTGATGAGAAAAGAAGAAAATAACTATTAATTATTGTGTCAATATTTGACCTAGGAATAGACTATATAAAGAGTAAAC
>JANZLF010000005.1:42125161-42137168 GCA_026546835.1 Erythroxylum foetidum | reverse complement strand
ACTTGTCTCCAACGTTCTTTCTCCTTTGCAATTTCTTGTTGCAAATCTTTATCAACTGTTTGATTTTTGCTCAATCTTACTTTTAATTCATTCCACGTTCTCATATTAGTCATATGCTCAATGCAATTCTCATGCTTAATTTATTTCACGTTCTCATATTAGTCATATGCTGCTAATTTTTGAGTTGGAGTACTTTAAATACATATATTAATGAAAATTAAGAAATTAGAAGGTAAGATTACACTTAAATATTTGAAGACTATTTATAAGCATAGGACCACAAAATTACCTTTACATTAAAAAAATATTACAACATTAAATGACTTTAACGTTAATTAACGTTAAAGTCATTTAAAAGCATGGATGATGATCGTATATTACATCTTCATCATAAATGAAAATGGCCACAGTTGGACTCAAATTTCAATGTTCGCAGACCACGTTTTGCAACTGCACAAATAAGAGATTTCAAATATATGAGAGGGGGTTGTTAGAGAGGCCCCCCTCCCCTGCCCAGGGCCGGCACTGATGATAGTGTGGCACTTTTTGTGACAACACAAGAGTTATGGAGAGATTTAGATGAACGATTTTCACAAGGTAATGCTTCTTGAATTCATCAATTAAAAACTGAAATGATGAATACCTTTCAAAAGGGAATGACTGTCTCAGTATATCACACAAAGTTAAGAGAGATGCCAAATTCGCGCAGCAAATGAGTTAACCAGTTGGCTTCGGCTGTGGTAGTTGCAATGACACGATATTCAGCTTCAGTGGAAGATTGAGCAACAATTGATTGCTTTTTTGAACACCAACTAATAGGATGAGAACCAAGATAGGTGACATATGCTGATGTAGAAACCCGAGAATCAACATCCCCAACCCAATCAACATCCACAAATACTTGAAGTTGAGAGGAATTTTGAGAGGAGAAGAATAACTCATATTTTGAAGTTCCTTTTAAGTAGCGTAACGCCCATTTTACAGGTAGCCAATGATTAGCAGTAAGGCAATGCATGAATTGAGCAAGTTTGTTGACAGCAAATGAAATTTCTGGTCTCGTAAATGATAAATACTGAACAGACCCAAGAATTTGATGATATTCTGTAGGATCATGAGAGGGAGAACCATCATTGTAACAAAGAGTATTAGTCGTAGACATCGGAGTTGAGATATCATTCGCATTGATCATGCTCGTTTTGAGAATAAGATTAGTAATATATTTCTTCTGAGAGAGGAAGAGACCACTATTAGTCTTAGTAACTTCAACTCCAAGAAAGTAACTGAGATCTCCAAGATCCTTTAAGGAAAACCGTGATGAGAGCTTGAGAATAAAGTCTTAGATTGCTCTTAAATCACTTCCTGTGATAATAATATCATCTACATATACAAGGAGGTAAATGATAAAAGAAGTGGTGCGAAGAGTAAAAAGTGAGGTGTCACACTTCGAATTTAGGAAGCCAATACTGAGGAGAAAGGTTTTAAGTTCATTGTATCAAGCACATAGAGCTTCGCGTAAACCATAAATGGCTTTATGAAGCTTGCACACATATTCAGGGAACTGAGAATTGATAAAACCTAGTGGTTACTGCATATAAACATCATCAGTAAGAGCACCCTGTAGAAAAGCATTATTCACATCCAATTGTTTTAAAACCCAGCCATGGGATCTAGCAATACTCAAAATTAATCGAATTGTTGTGGGTTTAATAAATGGGCTAAATGTATTAGTGAAGTCGATACCCGGGCGTTGATGAAAGCCCTTAGCAACAAGCCTAGCTTTATAACGAGTAATGGTGCCATCAGGATTCTTCTTAATGCGATACACCCATTTACACCCAATAATATTTTGTGCAGATGAAGCAGGAATAAGTATCCAAGTGTGATTATGGATGAGAGCTTGATATTCCTCTACCATTGCATTATGCCAATGGAGACTTTTGGATGCTTGGTGAAATGTGGAAGGTTCAGTATGGACAAACAAATCAAATTGTTTGGGTGTAGCAATAGTATTCAAAGAGAAAGGTTTTCTTGGTTTGAAGATATTATTTTGGGATCTAATAACTATGTGGTTCAGTGGTGGTGTTTGTGGTGATGAGTTGTTGATATCACTTACAGAGGGTGTAGGTAAGGCACTTGTATCCAAGGATGGAGAGAATTGGTCATCCGTATGAGAGACCGAATCACGTGGAGAGACAAGCATTGGGGAGGAGGATTGAGTGTGTGACTGAGAGCTTAAGATAGGATCCTGCAATAGTGTATTAGAAATGGGTACTCTAGTTGGAAATGAAGTAGATGGTGTTGGTTGAATGTGGGAAGTCGCTAAAAGAGGATTGGATAGGTTAAGGGATGGATGCAAACTCGGATAGAAGCTCATTATTAAAGGGAGAATCAGGAAAAGAATTTTTCTGAAAAGGGAAAACATTTTCAACGAACACTACATGTCTTGATACAAACATTTTATTTGTTTTTAAGGCATGATTAGGAATGCAATACTTGAGAAAGATGCATGGACGGGATCTGGCCCAGGATAGCATAAGCAACCAAAGACTTTGAGGGAACCATAATTAGGGTGATGATGGAATAGCTTATGATATGGTGTGTCAAAATTTAATGTTGAGGTGGGTATGCGATTGATGAGATAGATTGCGGTTTGAAATGCATAGGTCTAAAAACGTAAGGGTATAGAAGCTTGGTGAAGAAGGATAAGTCCAGTTTCCACAATGTGGCGATGTTTTCTTTCAATTGAACTAACATGTGCAGGTGTGTAAGGTAGGGACGTGAGGTGTTGGATGTCATGTTTCAAGAGTATGTGACGTAGACTTTGATAATCTCCACTACCATCTGTATACACAGCTTCGATTTTTAGTACCAAAGAAATTTTCAATAAGATTTTTGAAACATTAAAAAATGAGTGGCACTTCAGATTTTAATTTGAGAGGATATAACCAAGTGTACTTTGTAAAATAATCAACAAACACAATATAATAGCGAAACTTTCCAAAGGAAGTAACTGGGATAGGACCCCAAATATCAATAAATAGAAATTGAAATGACTCCTCACACTTAATTGAAGAAGTGTTGAAAGGAAGTTTATGGCTTTTATGCATAAGCATGAGTCACAGTGAACATTGGATGAATTGGAATAAGAAATGTTTTGAGATAATAAAAGATTTCGCTGAACTAATGCAGAGGGATGACAAAAACGTTAATGCCAAACTTGATATGAGACATGTAAATTAGCTTATGGTTGAGATGTTTGATTAGTAGAGGTGTGATTCGGCCACTCATAAAAATTGTTTTTACTTTGGCGCCTTGCATCAAGGATGCCTTTGTATTTAAATCCTTCACAAGAAAATGATTAGGGAAGAATTCAATAGAGGTTTGATTTTGTCTACAAAATTGAGATACAAAGATTAGATTTCCCTTAATAGTAGGTGCACACAAAATACCGGAAACAACCTCTCTACTATATAGGGGTAAGGCTACGTATTGTCAGACATCTCCAGACACCACTTTATTGTGGGATTTCAGACTAGGTGTGATGATGATGATAAAATAGGTGCACACAAGATATTATTGAGTGAAAACTTGGCATTATCTGTATGTAAAGAAGAAGAACCAATATGCATAATTGGAATTCCATTACCATTTCAAATAGTGGCATCCTCATCTCCAATGTAATCTGAGTGCAAAGTAAGGTTTTGTAGGGTAGATGTTAAATGATGAGTGGCTCCCGAATCTAGAACCCAATTGCTAGACATTGAGCTTGAAGCACCATCTGTATAGTTTGCTTGAGGTTGCCATAGTTTCGCCTTGAATCAGCAAGTTTTTGCAGTATGTCCAGGTTTATCGCACAATTGACGGACTGGCTTGGACTGACCTGAATATGTGTTTCGACACTAAGAAAAATTCATAGTAGAAGATTGTCAAGCATAAGAGTTTTTACCTTGATTGCCTTGATGTTGGTGAGGACGTTGATATGAACTTGTATAGGATCTTTGATTGTAGGGTTGGGAGTACTCTTGATTGTTCATATTATTCATCTTGCCTTTGCTATTACAATTTCGATTATTTCCTCCTTTTTGAGTGAATTATGCTATAATTTCAAGTTCATCTTTCTGATTGTTGCCTTGTTTTCGTGTAAATTCTTCATCAAGAAGTTTGTTAAATAATGCTTCAAATGAAATTGGATTGTCAAGAACTCTTATGGCTACCTTCAATTCTTTGGACTCATCACCAAGTCCATTGAGAGTGTTTACAATAATATCAGCATCACTTAAAGAATGGCCAATCATACTCAGATCATCAACAAGGTTCTTAACCTTGCTCATGTATTCAGCAACAAGCATATCATTCTTCTTCATACTCAGCAAATGAGAGAGGAGAAAGCATAAGAGTTCTAGAACGGTTGGCAGAACTTGTTTCTAATTTGTTCTAAGCAGCAACAGAGGTGGAGCAGCTATTAATGGTAGGACCTACGTTGCTGTGAATGGTCGATTGAATAGCTAGCAATACTAGTCGATCTTGACAAAGCCGAAAATTGTAATTTTGATCGGTTTTGGGCGAATGTTGACGAGATCCGTTAACGAAACCAACTCATCACCAAACAATGGAGTGGTCATTTGAAATTTCCAATAAGCATAATTTCCTCCATCCTTCATTAGTTTAAAAGGAATTTGAGAAGAAGCATTTAGAGATATCAGATTTCCAAGTGAAACATAGTTTCCTTGAGTTGAAGATGAGTTGGGTACAAGAATAAGAGGTGTGTTATTTGATATATCAGAAGAAGACATGGTGAATAGGTGAAGGAATGGAGGTCAATCTGTTTAGGTAGAAAAAGCTCTAATATCATAAAGGATTTGCAAGTTTACGGAGAATACCTCTGTTTTTCTTAAGATTGTAAGAGTACATATATACACATTAGTGCTAAATCTATTCTCTAATCTAAAAGGAAATAGAATCAATGATAAATACAAATTACAACAATTTAGGAGTCAATGATTGTAGAGAGAACCACTCTCAATTATGTCTTGATTAATGGAGAAGATTATTCTCTATCAGCAAGAGCTTTATGATTCCAAGCAAATTTACCCATTAAGTTTTGGGGGGAATGCATTCTAACAAGTGTGTATCTAATTAATTATACTCCTACCCTCCTTTTGTCTGGCCAAAGTCCATATGAGCTTTTATTTTCCCGCAAACCCAATTACTCACATCTTCGAGTGGTTGGATGCCTTTGTTATGCATCTGTTTTGCCTCTGTCAAAAGACAAATTTTCTGAATGTGCCACGTCATGTCTCTTTATTGGATATCCCTATGGTCACAAAGGATACAAGGTCTATGACTTACATACACATACAAGTTTTATCTCCAGAGATGTTATGTTTTACGAACACATCTTTCCTTACCACCACAAACCTCTCCCACCTCATTCATCCTCCTCTCAATCCACCAATGTACCTATACCTTTACCTATTCCTAAACATGACTCCATTGAACCTATTCCCAATACTACCTTTGAACAAATAGACCACCTTCTCCAAACACAATTCGTACAATTCCTACTGACCTTGATATAATTGCCTTACTTACAGACACATCTGTCATTTCCACTACCATTCAGCCTCTTATACCACCAATCACATGCCCCTCACGCACTACAAAATTGCCATCTCGCTTCCATGACTTTCATGTTGAGTTGCCAAAGCCATATGCATCTCGGTTCACCTCTTCTAATCATGCATCCTCAGGTATGTCTTATCCACTATCCCACTTTCTTTCATATTCTAATTTCACTTCTTCCTATGCTAGCTTTTTGGAAGCCACCACTCAACATGATAAGCCAAAATCCTATACACATGCCATTAAAGATGTTCATTGGCGAGAAGGAATGCAAAAAGAATTTGAGGCACTTGAACAAAATCATACATGGACTTTGGAGCCTTTGCCGCCTGACAAGAAACCCAATGTTTCCAAATGGGTTTACAAGATAAAATACCATTATGTTGGAACAATTGACTGATACAAAGCTCATTTGGTGCCCAAGGGTTACACACAAGTTGAAGGACTCGATTATACTGAAACTTATGCTCTAGTAGCAAAACTTACCACAGTCTGAACTTTATTGGCACTAGCAGCAGCTAAATCATGGGAATTACACCAACTTGATGTTCATAATGCTTTCTTACATAGGGACCTTGATGAGGACGTGTGCATGACACCACCACCTGGATATTTGTCTTCTACTGACAATCGTGTTTGTCGCCTTCGCAAATCCCTTTATGATCTGAAGCAAGCATCACGCCAATGGTTTGCTAAATTTTCTAATGTTATCCTTCAATTTGGATTTACTCAATCAAAGGGCACATACCTCCCTCTTTATCCATTGACAAGTTAATTCCTTCACTACGTTGCTTGTATATGTGGATGATGTTATTATTGCTAGCAACAATAGTGCCCATACTAAATCACTTACGGATTATCTGGATGCTTGGTTTCACATTAAAGATCTTGGTCCTCTAAAATACTTCCTTGGGCCAGAGGTGGCTCAATCTCCTAATGGCATAGTCCTATCTCAATGCAAATATGCATTAGATATTTTGCAAGAGGTAGGTCTCCTTAGTAGCAAACCTTTAAATGCCTATGGAACAAAATCACAAACTGGCCTTGGATGATAGTGCTATACTTGATAATCCAGGTGCCTATCGACGTCTTGTTGGATGACTCATTTACTTGACAATCACTCGACCAGAAATCTGTTCCTCAGTTCATATTCTCTATCAATTCATGCAACAACCTTGTCATGGCCATTGGGCAGCAGTTATTCGCATCCTACGATACCTTAAATCTGCCCCTAGACAAGGAATTTTCTACCATCAAAATCTGATCTTCAACTTTACGCTTATATTCCAATTGGGTTGGTTGTCCAGTTACTCGATGTTCACTTACTGGTTACTTTATTCTTTTTGATTGTTCTTCGATTTCTTGGAAAACCAAGAAACAAACTACTGTTTCCCACTCCTTTGCTGAAGCTGAATATCATTCTATGGCAGCTACCACTTGTGAACATATTTGGCTTGCACTTTACTAAATGATTTGTTGATTCCTATTTCTTTATTTACTCAATTATATTGTGACAATAGTGCTGCCCTTCATATTGATGCCAATCCCGTGCATTGTAAACGTACAAAACATATCGAGATCGACTGTCATTTTATTCGGGACTATATCAAATTAGGGTCCATTGCTACCGCACACATTCATTCTAAACTCCAACTTGCTAACCTCTTCACCAAAGCTCTTGGTTCTTATCAATTTTCTTCTCTTGTCGGCAAGTTGGGCATTCACATCCTCCATGCTCCAACTTGAGGGGGAGTATTAGCAAAAGTCAACTGTAAATATTAATTTTTCATATCTAGCGTCCTTTATTTGAGACTTAATCTGTATTGATTTGTATCCTATTTTAGTTTCCTTGATTTAAGAACTAATTCAAGATCCTTCTTGTATATAAGAATATCATTTATCAGTAATGAAAGATAAGAGAGAAACAGCTCTCCTTTTATATTTTGGCAACCTGCCATGCTAAGATATGGAAACTGACATAATTTTTCTGTTCCTGGAAACTCCATTTGTTTAGCAAATTATATGTTGTACAATCTTAGTTATTAAGCTGCAAGAGCTTCACCGATATGTTACTTCTTTTAATTCTATTCTGCAGAAGACAGTTTGACCTGGCCAACAGGGAAGCAATGGATGAGTCTGCAGAGTGGAGGATGAAGTATGATGAAGAGACAGAGAGAGTTGCCAAGTGTAAAAAGGAACTCATAGAGGTATTTATATTGTTATCATAAATTTGTTGCCAAGTGTGCAAAGGAACTCATGTATGTATTTACTTTGTTAACATAATTTTGTTATCTGAATTACTTAGCTGACTCCTAATAGCTTCTTGTTTTTTTATGGGAGCTTTTACCTGTTCGATTTTGAAATTGGTTAACTTATTGGCCTGGATATAGAAAATGACACTTTTATACAAGGATCATTACAGAGAACCCATTTTTTTCTCTCCATTTTGTTGTTTTACAAGCACATCTAGGTAAACCAAGTTGTCTCCAGATGTTATTGTTTGTTTGTTGCATTCTCTTTGGCTCAGCGATTTGCATCTCGTCTTCTCAACTATTATGTAGCGTATATTTATGCTTGGCTCCCCATTAAATACTGTATCATGAGACTTTGTAAAATTATGGTCCATGTTTTTAAGTTGAGTGTGAACCTGTTGAGAGTTGTTATTTTATTGTATAGATATTTGTGCATCGTTAGTTTGTAATCAGTTAACACCGTATAGTTAGCTTACCAGTTAGTTACATGAACTTGGTATATATATCTCTTATGTGTCAAGTGTACAGTATCTTTTTGAGAATAACACTCATTCTTTATTAAATCTTTCTACTATGTTCGTCCTCTACTTTTCTCTGTTCTTCCTCTACTTCAACAGAACCGTGATGTTGTCTTTCAATCATTCGTGGGTTTTAAAGATGAGATGATAATAGATTGTTTACCTATATTATGTGCTTGTTAATTGTATAATATTATGCTGTGACTTTGATAAGACATATCAAATGAACTTGACCTTGGTTTCCGTGGGATGTTTGAGGTTAATTCAGCATGCCATCGTCCCTGTTGTTGATTTTTGATTAATTGGAAGCATTTAAAAACTAAGGAGTCATTGCATTTTTATCTCTTAAAATTCCCTCGATGATGATATTGGAAGTTGCTTGTTACAGTTTAAGCAAAAAGTGGAGGATGCTGCTAGTGTTAACCAACAGTTGGTCATGCTACAAAAGATGGGCTTCTGACATTGAACGCCACAATAACTTTTTGAAGTTACTCCATTACCTCTCTACATGCTTTGTGATACTCCAGTAGGTATAAGTATGGCGTTCATTTCCTGCCTTTTATGTTTTATGACGCAGTTTCCTTAAAGAAGACTTCTGCTTAGTGAAGTTTCAAATGAATGTTTGTTCTTTATCTGCAAAGTTCGTCACAAGTTGAAATGCAATTGTTGGTTACTTGAGCAGGATCTCTAAGCTTACCACTAGGCTATGGCTTCCGTGTCTGTGTACTTTGACTCCTATAACCTTTGAATTCTACTTATCCTCTTTACGAAACAGACATTGTTTCCACTTGAAATTTTGTGAATCAGCTTGACTTTTTTTCAACTTTACAGGAAAACATGTCCTTGGTGGAACGCATGGAAGCTTGGAAGAAAGAGCTACAGTCCGCAAAGCTGAAGTGCCGCTCGTGATAGAGCAATTGATTGAACAGAATTGTATTGAGATATGTAAGAACACGCCAATACTTGGCTTTTACTACGGAGAAAAACTGACCCCGGAAAGTTTTAAAAACAGGGGAATTGCAGTTTGTGCGCCGTGAAGGGGAGAAGGTTTACTGAAGTAGATATTGGTTTCTAACAACTTTGAACGCCATTTATACCGGTTTGTTAGTTCTAAATTGAAGATGTTAAAGAGGAACGCGATGTTGCATTACTAGTCAATGTTTCCCTTTTGTAGGCTTAACACTGGGAGGAGGAATGATTTTTCTAGCCTCATGCTCAACAATGTACAAGAAAGTTCGATCCAGGAACTCTATCTTATATTTTGTTCAATTCAGGGTAGAGGTTATCTTGAATTTTACTCGTCAGAAATGCTTCAAATTTGAAGCTTTCTGTTGTATTTTTTCCAAATTTGCTTGTTACAAGTGCTTCAGATTGCACCTCTCAGCTGATGACTGGTTATGAAGGCCAATGATGAATTTATTAGTACTTCTTCTACTGCCATGGAGTTGGAGACTAAACATAAGAGGAGGAAATGAAACAGAGTAGCTAGGTAGCCATCGATTGCCATCGTCACTCCAATAAATTAATAAGCCTATCAGTCTGAATTTAATCCATCAACGGTCCTTTTAAGGGTGTGTTAGCATTCAATTTTTTAATGAAATATAAAAAAGAAAATATGAAAAGAAAATAAGTGATAATTTTCAACACATGAAAAAATAAAATAACAAAAAAAAGGTTCGAAGCAATTAATCCTTATATCAAATATTGAAATAATTTAAGTTACAAAAATTCAACCAGCTTATGATCAGAAAACTGTACAGATAGTAACGATAAAATTTGAAGAAGACGCCATACTACAACGAACGTACCTGTTGAACAATTTGTTCATACTTTCCCTTGCACGCTGATACAGCCTCCTCCTGATCGACCATTTTCAACATTATCAAGTTCTATTGATCCCTTCCCCGATCTCTAACTTCTTAGTCTCTCATACGGGCTCAAGAGTTGCATGAGATCTCATGTATGAGGGGTCCTTGGGGGACATCATGTTCATGCATGAGAAAGAGAACATGCGTCTCAAAGTTGGTCAGTACACAAACCCACCCTTTTACATATACAGAGCGATGATTGATCAGATAGAAAGGAAAAACCATTACGCGGCTGCGTATTTCTCAGTCTCTTATGCGCAAATGAAACACCATTCTTGTGATAAGAAACTATCATGAGGTCAAAGATCATATTGAGTCTATAAACACTGTGAAATTGCAGAATCTATAATATCTCTTCTTGTAATAACAAATACAAAACCCTGTAAAGACTAATGGAATTAGTGTTTAAGTAATTATACTAAAAATGAAACACCAAAGACAACAAAGGATAAGGAAAAAGGAAAGAACTACAGTAACTGAATAAATACTCTTGTGTGACTCAAAAACTCTTTATGTACCAAAATCTTCTTATGGGGAAGCCAATGACCAGAAATTCATGAGAAAGGAGGGTGTCATCGCAAACCAGCTTATAAAAGCCATAGCCGTAGCAGTTTCAAACCTAGTACAGTGGTTAACTGAGCACCTATTCAGATCATTTCCAATGAGGACAGTAATGCCCGCGGATGCACAGGCAGCAGCAAATGTAAGGGTCGATGTGATCTACATCAGGAAAACAAAGAAACCAATCTTTTAGTTGGTGGATGAATAATATTTGAATAAGTGCAGACATCGGCATCGACAAAAGTAGAACATAAATCACACAATGAGCACACAATATCCTGGTTTTCAGGCCAGGATGTCTGCTCTGCTTATATTGAAAACAGAAACAGCATGATGAAGCCAAGAAGCCATGGCCTTGTAAGTTCCAAATGCAGTAAGCTAGTGATTAGGCAGAAACTCGTAATTGAATCTTTTCATTTATTCTAATTCATACCAAAGATTAAGATAACAATTAACAAAGGGCAGAATAGCTAAAATTAAGTGAGATCAGAATGGTTCTTGGAAAATAACAAAGATGTTCAGACACTGTCAAGTAGCCCGTTGATTCTTGCTGCTCCAAGAATCCGTCAACAAGAAAAGTTTAAAAACCAGGTAAGATATGAAGTAGTATCCAAAACCGTGTAACCAGGACCTTCTTTCTGAAATGCTCAAAACAAATTAAAAGCAGATTCAATTGCTATATATCTAACAGGGAAAAAATCAGAGAGCTATAACTCAATCTTTCAAAAGAGGAGGCTAATGATGAGAAGCTAGAATTAATATCAAATATGAAAACATATACTAACAAACACGTAGTACAAACCATGCGAAGCTAGAATTGCTATGCGATATGACATACCAACTCCTTTTCCTCTTTCACTATCAAAAGGATTAAGACCATGAAGGGAAACCAAAGAGTTGACGAAATGACTAAATACTGACGCAAGCAATAGCAATATTGGCCCAGTCTTGAGGTATGATGACAGCAGATATTCTAGCTATATTTCCAGTATTTAGCGTTGAAAATCACTTTCAACTGGGGAGTAAAAGTCTAGGACCAAGATTTAGTACATCATCAACAAGCTGTAGCTCTGTTGGTACACAGGTTGCCCTTCGGCTATGTCTGGCTGAGATTCAAACCCCGATACAACCAAAAGAAAAAGGTAAAGTGCATCAATTAGTATAAAAGGATAACCAAGAGAACGCA
>JANZLF010000005.1:42100148-42110181 GCA_026546835.1 Erythroxylum foetidum | reverse complement strand
GCATGAACAGTACTAATTATTCCCTATCAATCCCATCCTACGACAAATTTCCTATTTTACCCTTCCAGGAGAGGGTGAGATGTTACAATAATACAGGTTCGTCATTCAATGCTTCTCAATCTTATTATTATCGACTTATGATAGATGCAATAGCTTCTTATGGTCTAGGATACAAAAAGACATCGATTGATGACTTAAGAGGTAAACTTTTGAGTTGTGTTGTTTCTGAAATTAGAAATTATTTGATTGAAAGAAAAGTGAGTTGGGGTACTTATGGATGTTCAATTATGTGTCGTGGTTGGCCAAATAGGAGACAAGAGCCTATTATAATTTTTTTAGTTTATTCTTCAAATGGTTCTCTGTTTTTGAAATCTATTGATGCATCTGGTCTTATTAGAAATGCTGAGACTTTGTTTAGAATATTTGATGAAGTTGTGAATGAAGTAGGGCCAGATAACATTGTTCAATTTATTACTAACAATGATTCCATTTATAAAGCGGCAGAGAAAAGGTTAAAAAATACCTATAATTTATTTTTTTGGAGTCTTTATGTTGCACATTGCATTGACTTAATGCTGGAAAATATAGGAGATCCTAGGTTTTTTTGTTATTGATGAGACTGTGGAAAAGGCTAAAAAGGTGACAAAATTTATTTACAATCGTGCATGAGTTTTGAATTTGATGAGAAAGGAATTTACCAATGATAAGAATTTGTGTCGCCCTATTGTGAAAAGATGTATAATAAATTTTTTATCACTTCAGTTTTTTGTTTCGGTGAAGAAAGAGTTAAGGAAAATGTTTACAAGTGATAAGTGAATTGCATCTCAACATGCTAGGTCTAATGCTGGAGTGGACGTTTGTAGTATTATACTAGAAGATAGAAAATTTTGGTCGCAATGTCAATTTATTATCCGAGTTTGTGAACCTTTAGTGATGATACTTCGGTTAGCTGATTGTGAAGAAAACCCATCAATGGGTTATATTTTTGATGCTATGGAGAGAGCAACGGAAGCAATCAAGGCTAATTTGAAAAATAGGCCTTCTTTCTACATACCATATCTCTCAATCATTAATGAGAGAAAGGAAAGACAACTTTCTTCTCCATTGTTTGTAGCTGGAGCATTTTTTAATCCTAGTATATATTTTATACTGGATCTTACAAAGAAAACTGAAGTTAATAGATGAATGTCTTTCACAATTACAATAATTGTTCCTCGTGACGCGATGTAAGATCTTTTAAACTTACAAATGGTGCTTTATAAGTTGTCCTTAACACGATCTTTGGCACCACTTTGCACCCTAAGATTACTAAAACAGTAATATTAAATATTACTCATTACATTATGAAAGTGATAATGGCAGGGGCTTATTTAGGGTATACTTGTTTGGTAGATATGAGAACAGAGGAATGAGTATGAAATGAAAAATAAAGCTTGGTAAGAGAGGAATGAGTATGAAATGAAAAATAAAGATCGGTAAGGGGTTATAATTAAATGGCTTCTACTTTCATTTGTTATTTTTGGGCATTGCTCCATTCCTCTCCATTATGAGAGGAATGGAAGTCATTTCTAACTTTTTCACCATTATTTATTCCTACCTTATGACCAAAAACAATGTGTGATTTTTTTTGGTTTAGTAAGGTTTGGTCTTTAACTAATATTATTATTAATTAATTAATTAGAATATAATTTATTCATTAGTTACATAATTAATTACAATATTGTAATTAATTAATATATTGTAATTAATTACAATATAATTCATTAAAATATAATTAATTAATTAATTAATTAAAATATAATTAAATTTTATTTCTTAATATTTTTTACGAATCAACCACTATCAATGATAATGATAATAATTCATTTCTCTTAACCAATCATCATAATTATAATGATAACATCCATTTTCATTCTTCACTATATTCATTTTTATTCCTATTATTATTCCCCTATACGAATCAGCCGCCCCCTTAGACTTATTGTAAAACGTTAAAGTGAAAATCACACCTCTAGCAAGTGTTTAAAGAACATTTTTAAGTTTACACGAGTGTCTAGTAGGTCTAAATTACCTAATTATGACATGCCATAAACTAAATTTATGACTCACATACTAAAAACTACCAAAAATTTAACTCAATTAGGATTTAAGGCGTTATTGATACCATTTTAAAAAGTTAAGGTATAACATGATATCATAAATAATAGTAGGGAATAACTCAGATTTTTTGAAATCATTAGGGTTAATTCGTGCTTTTTACCTTCATAAATATACTAATGTTTAACTTTCAGCAATCCATTAATATACCATACAACAAATAATGATTCTAGTATGTACATAATTCTGTAATTATATATACACCAACTAAAAATACTTATTATTTTTAAATATCTAAACATAACTAATTGTGTATATCCATTATTTACATTCATTTTTATTAACTATAAAATAAATAAACCACTTTTTACTATTTCAAAAAATTCTATAGCAATAAATTTAAATTTATCCATAACATTACAATTAATTAGCAACAAATAATGAGAATTTGAAATTTAAAATATAATATTTGAAATTTAAAAAAATTAATAATTAATAGTAATGATCAGTGCTTGTGTTGGCCAGCTAGAATGACATTGGTTGTATGACCAACGCTAATAAGGACGGTAATGCATCTGCGCCGAAGCCGGAGTTTGACTCGACTTGACTTGATTGTATTTTATTTTTAAATTAAAAATAAAAAAATGATATCATTCTCTACAAAATGACCTCTTTTTTAGGCTTAGATAGCCCCGACTAAGGTTTAATAATCCATGGCGACTGGGACAGGCCTGGGCCTAAATGCCAACTATAATGCCAGCCCAGCACTAGCCATGTCACCAGCGTCGGGACTTTATTCCCAGGCGCTGACGCTCCCAACGATTTGGGTGCTTCTTGTTTTTAAATTCCATACACAAACATCAATTTAAGGCTATTTATTATATATAGTCTTTAAATTATGAGGATATTTTTCTGTTGTCTTTGTTTTCTTAAAATTTTCATATTAGGATTAACCATAAATTTCTTATAACAATGATACCATATGTAAATTTCAATTCGTATTTCTCTTGATTCAATAATTTCAACTCATATATGAAAATAATTCTTATCTTTAATTTTTCATATCAAATTTATAGGAAGGATATTAATAATTTTAAAAATTAGAAAGTATATCAATAATATGTTAAATCATAAGAGTTTAACAAATTGTACTCGATTTTTAAATTAAACTATTAAGTACAAGAATTAAAAGCGAAATCCTTAATAAAAATATTTTAAATTAAACTGAACATGCTTTAGCCTGTTAAGACTGGGCCATTAAGATGTCCCGTACAAACAGGAACACGAGAAGTTAAAGCCCAGTGGGAAGTGACGACAACATGACGTTGCATTGGGATGTCGGTCGCATGCCTCAAGGTTCGACATGTCAACCAGAATTTGGACAAGAGACATGTTACACGTAACTCGAATAGCATAATAGATACCTAGGCAGATGGAAAGTGAAAATCTAACAAAGTGAACCGAACCGAACCGATTCTGTTAAAAAGTGAATTAATATCGTTCTGTTTTGTTACCTTTTTGAAATAAATTATTTTAAACATCTTAAATTATAAATAAAATATTAAATATATCTCAATTTATTTTTATATTATTATTTAAAGCCATATTTATATATATCAATTAGTAAAAAAATTTAACTATATTAAACTAATATCTTTAGGATAATTTGGTTACAAATATAGACATATCATAGATGATATGAACATTATACGCAAATTAGTCAAATATCATTAAAATAAGGATAGCAACCTATTTTAATTCTTTGATTTCAATGTGATTAAAATAATAATTTAAATAATTATAATAAATTATTAATTTAGATCATATTTGGTTTAATTTGTTTCAATTTTAAGAATTGGATTAGATTGTTATTTAAACAACATTTAATTAAATTTTTTATAACATTCATGTTAGATTTGTTTTATAATTAACTTCATTCAAAATTAAAAAATATATTTACAAAAATAAAAGCTATAAAAACTTTTAAAAT
The DNA here is from genome assembly GCA_026546835.1 of Erythroxylum foetidum. Taxonomy (NCBI): domain Eukaryota; kingdom Viridiplantae; phylum Streptophyta; class Magnoliopsida; order Malpighiales; family Erythroxylaceae; genus Erythroxylum; species Erythroxylum foetidum. Next base: position 42,106,094 of record JANZLF010000005.1, on the reverse strand, counting down.
TTTAAAAATATTTTAAAATTTTCTTAAACTACAAGTATATATTTAACCGAGGCAAAATAGGGCTTAAATGAGTAAAGCTTACCTCTCGAATTGGGCATTTGAGTTGACAAGGAAACTCTATTCAATAGTATCATGTCTTTTTTAAGTCTATTTTGAAGGAACAAATCTTAACATGATCTTGGACATGTAATTTTTAAATAATTCTTAGGTTAATCAATTGTTGTCACTCATACTTTTACAAAAAAAAATGTTAGCACCTTAACTTAAATTAATTAAGTCAGGTAAAATAGTCTTCAACCTATTGCACACCACAATGCTACAAGCAATAGCTCTAAAGTCGTCATTGTGCGTTCACAAGGCATCCTACCGATCTTTTGCCATTAAAAAAAAGATAGATCTGGCATTTTGTTTTAGGACGAGAGGCTCAAGAAAGATAGGCTTCTCTCAAAGAGTACAAATGCATTAGCAAGTCTAAAAAATAATATCTATACATTCTTAAAACATGCTTTCACTCAAATGTATTTATATCAATTTTTTCTATTATATTTGCAATAAATTATAAATTAGTAATATATAAAATTATTTTTTATTGCAAATTTATAATACATTGTACTTTAAAAGTTAAACGTAATTAAAATAAGATATCAACTGACCATCATTAGTTGTTCTTAATTCATTCATTATGACAAATGTATTTTTTATAAATTATCCTTTTAAGTTCATCGTAATGGCTCCTTTTCTTTAATCCAAAAATTAATATGGCTAAAAAATCAACACAGAAAATCTGTGGAGATCTAGTAGTACACAGTCTCACCCTTAATTAGTAAAGAAGTTGTTTCGAAAAAAAATTCAATATGGCTAATTGATATTGATTATATTAAGCATAAGTTCTCTGCTTACTAAATGCTCTGAAGATGTAACAGAGAAAGTGTAAAATCAACAATAAAATAAATTTAATGAAAATAAAAAATAAATAAAATTCATGTTCTTTATTCTTAGATTATAACTAACGTAAACAAAGTTATTAAATTTTTGATAATCCAAATGATTTTGTTGTTTTTTTATAAACAGTTAAAAAATGCTTCAATTACGTTCACATCTTGATGTAGAAGTTATTTGATTGAATAATCTAATTGCGAGTTTTATCCATGTTGGAGCATTTTCATCGAATAATCTTCATCACTCGTCTATATTTTAAATTGATAATTACAAGAAATATATAATATTAATAAGTAAACGACGAACTAAAAATATGAAAACATACAAGGCTATATTTTTTAATCATAAATTGTATCTTTATAGATGATCTAGCAAAACTCTCTAGACCTTCATGATACAAATTAAGTTCATTTGTAGCCTTTGATTGCTTGTCAATAGAAAAAATGTCTTTGTATTCCATTACGTCAAAGAGATCGCCCATAATATCATTTGTATATGCCTCTCAATTATATAAGCAATATGGATTGAAAAAAATAGGTTATTAAGTGGATCCTTTAAGTAAGATGTTTATCTTACTGTCAATTAAGAATGTCTATATAATGCTAATATAATTTCTTCTTCTTTTCAGAAAGATCCGTGATTGTTTTGCAAGCTCTATTCATACCATCATATATTTTTAAAAAAATTAATATAGAAATGTATATAGTATACCACCTAATTACTTTATTTAATGTGAAACAAACTTTTATTACTATTAATTCATTTACCCAAAAGATGACTTCTTATCTAAGTCAACAATTTTTAATAACCCTATAACTAGAGTTATAATATTAATGATGATCAAGCAAGCATCTCAAAATTTATTATCTAGAATAATAGCGTAAACTTATTTTTCTTTCGCATTCTTTGATAACTTATGACTTGAAAATTGTTTACTTGTTACTAAATTCTGAAGTAGTTATTTATGTTCATAACCACTTTTTAAAGTAATAAATGTAGTTGTAAACCTAGTAACAGCTCTCAACTTAATCTTCTTGCTTTCTTAACCAAGACAGAAATGTAATATGATTATACACAAAATTTTGATATTAGAAAATCACGTGAATGCATTTTCTATCATATGACTAGCTGCATTATCTGTAATAAAAATGGACAATATTCTTTGGTTTGAACCACTCACCAATTTTAGAAAAAACAAAAAAGACAAACATGAGCACTTTTTATCATATCATAAACATTAACATAATTTATAAAAGATGTTCCACTATTACAATAAATCAAGGAATGAATCTAAGTTCTTTGTGTTTGATCAATACACCCAACTGGCATAATACTATATCGCATTATTTCTTAACTAGACTTATAAATATCAACAATAAACTAACATTTTTTTTTAAATGTAGAAGGAATCTCATAATAAGAAAGTGTCATAAATTTTAGACCTATCATTATTGTAACATCTATTACTTCATGAAAATAGGATGAATTTAAAGCATTCAAAGAATTAAATTAATGATTAAACCATTTAGTCTATGTTTGTTTACATCGAACATCTTTATCAACTAAAACACTTTTTAAATTAGGTTAAAACGAGGAATAGTTCTTAAAAGAAAATAAGAATATATGTTAATAACATCTTCCTCTTCCCTTTAACTAATACTTGTTGTGCTTCATTATCTTCAAAAGATATATTGTGAGTCTCTTTATTTTTTCTTTTTTATTTGTTATTACGAATAATTTTTATTCCTCTTTTGTGACATCAAATGGTGCTTTCTTTTAAGAAATAATATGACCTTAATACGAGTAAGATATTATTTCATTATATTAATTTCTCCACCTTTAAACATTCTACAACAAAATATACAATTATATTGTATTTTTCTGTAAGTTGTTTATGAAGAAAAAAAATATAATAGATTAAGCTTATCATGAATAAAGGGAAATTTCATATTCTTCATTATAATTTTTTCTAATGATTTCATATTCTCCGTTATAATTTCAAGCTAAAAATAACAAATAATTTTATAAGTTTGTACACAGCTATAAGATTTGGAAATTCTAAGAAGACAATATATATTAAAAATACTTTTCCTACTAAATACATTAATTATTAACTGATACAACAACTCTTAAAATTTTCATTTTTATGGAATCAATGAAGAAATATATGAAACAAATCCTAATAATCAGAGGACTTAACCTTCTAGAGTTGGAGACATAAAAGTATAGTTTTGAGATCAAACAACTATGAATCACCTGAAGACAGGACGAAATCGAAAGATAAGACTAGGTCTCAATTTTCTAACTCAGGAGTCTAAAGTTAAGTCTCACAGGATTACAATTATGAGAAATGGTTAAATACGATGATCTCACTATTTATTTTACTTAAATTATTAAGATTAAATTATTTATTTAAAATTTAAAATTTTACTTAATTTCACAATATATTCAAAAATATTAACAAAATGTTTAAAATTTTAATTTTTTATAAAAATAATTCACTATTAACTTTATTATTAATAGTGCTAAAATAAATCGCTACATAAATTAATTATTTTATTCCTCAATATTCACATAAATTAACTCTTTTATATGTGATATTAAGATAATTATAATTAAAATGTTTTTAAAATAAGAATATAAGTAAACTTAACATGTTTTACTTTCGTATTTCCTCTTTTTTTTTCTTTATGGTTAAAAGAATCTTAATTTTTAATTTTTCAAAAGCCCACTCTTTTTAGAATTTAGTTAAAAATAACGATGAAATATACATAATTTAAACATCAAACACATAAATATCAAATATTGTATATATGACTCAATCTATTTCTTAATCTCGAATTAAATTAATTAAATCTAATATAAACTAATAATTTATTTTATATATATATATATATGTAGTTTTCAGGAAGTATATGTCCTTTACTAAGGATGTAATTAGATTTATTTAGAAGGATGGTAATAAGAATTATAATGAATCCATTTCTCACTATAATGGAAGTATAGAGTATTGTTCCAAAAGGAGATATAAAAATAGTATTCATCTTGGTTCTGCCTGATTTTGATGAGACTGAACGTTGCTGTTTAGATCCATGAGATTGTCGTCTTGAGTGTGAGAGTACCTGCAAAACAGAACAAGGCGCGCCGGGGGTTGATAACCGGCAGGTCCCTCCGACGCTCAAGTTAGTCTTTTAGGTGAGGGTTTGATAGCTATGAACAGAGAAGCTAAGGTTCTGATCACATACCCGTATCATGGCAAAGTTATACCTTATATATGGGATGCATGCTAGGTTTAGATCTTTACGTATGCATGGGAGACTTCCACCTGCGAATGGGTCGTGGATGCGTGGACTAGGGTCTGGGCCTAGCATAGTCGATAGGATTTAGGTCAATCCTTGCGGGGTGGACCGATTGGTCCATGAGCCATTTTGAGTGGGTTTGGGCCTAGCACGACGACCCAACCATAAGGCCCCCTACTCATCGAGTCTGAGCAAGGAGAAGGGTCAAAGGAGTACATAAGGATCTTGTAGCTCGTCTGTAGGACAGTTCGTGGTAGGCCCAATAGGTCGGACATCAATGTATAATGCAGGACTGCTCATACTGGGATCGGTCGATTGAGTATCCCGATCGGTTGGTATCGATGCTTATTGCATGATAGCTCGCGCCAAGATAGATCGGGTGAACATCGACGCTGAGCGCGTGAAGGTACCTGATGTAATTATTACTGACGACGCATACCCTCTGACAGATATTCAGAATTTGTAACCGTTGTGCAGCTGTCACGTACGTCCTTTCAACTGCTGCGTCGCTCCAGATTTATAATAACCTTAATTCATCTCAGCTCAGATTCAGCCACGTGTTTGAGTTTGGCTCGAATTTTCTCCACGCGTCAGGTGTTGGTTGGAACGCCCATTCGATCGATCTTCTATAAATGCTCAGGGCCGACAGACTACAGATTTTCTTCACGCTTATTTTGTTCTCCGATTGTCACTCTGCTTTCATTTGCACCTTCTTGCCTACAATCTCCTGAGTTTTCTTCCAATCGTCGTTCAAATTCCCAACTTCCACCTTCAACTAGGTACGTCCTTTTTCCTTGTTTTTTTCCTAAAGTTTCCTCTTGTAAACATGTCGTTTTGGGACCCGATCCGAAAATCGGATCCCAACCAGAAAACGGGAACGGAAAAGTGAAACAAAGTGCGGAAAGTTGCGAATTGGAATACGAATAACAAAGCGGAGACAAGCGAAATAGTCAAACTGAAACCAACATCGACATCCGTTTCAAACACGAAGCATAGCAAACTGATCGCGTTGGAAACACTAAGACATTCCAAATCCGGTCTAAATTTTTTTTTCATTCTTATTAACCATTCCTTTTCTCTTTAATCAATCTCCTACAACTCAAAACAATACAATTTCCCATTTGGAGATTTAACCATTCCAAACTCACTAACCTTTTTCCATAAGCTCAATTCACTTTTAATCGTGCAGATCTTAATCCCATCTTAAAACTCTTATTCTTATTATAACTTTGCCATAACCCGATTTTCTCGAAAATCGGGCAGCATAACGGCTGTATTTTGACAGCCCAAAAATTTCTGCAAATCAAAAACACACTTCTATAATCTCAACCAATCATACAGAGTCATCGGACCTCCCGTCCGGCATCCTAACGTCAGCAGAACACACATCTACCTAACACTTCAATAATTCTCAATCCAATTCCATCATCATAAATAACCTTATTTACACATATCTCAAAATCAAAATACCAATTCATAATTCGATTCAAACCACTCATATTCATATAAACTACCATGATCTACTTACATAATCCCATATCCATAATCATACATAAATTCGAATACATCAAGAACTAAATACTTCATACGCATAAATGGCATTCCAAGCCATATACAAATTACAAAAACATATAAATGTCGAACTGACGTCTTGACCGCATTCATCCGATCTCCTGCTCGAAACCTGGAGATGGGGATGAAAGGGGGG
>JANZLF010000005.1:42088886-42100048 GCA_026546835.1 Erythroxylum foetidum | reverse complement strand
AACTTGGAGCGGTCTGCTTCATCCAATATGACCTGCTGCGTTTCTTCTACGGGGTTCATCCTCTCCGTTTCTTCATCGGCTCTCACGTCAAGAGAGCTCGTCAAGACTACTGCCACGTCTAGTGTCCTTGTTTCCACTAAGTAGCATTCCCTAGCGATTCTCTATTGACCCCTGACAACACCAATTCTATGGGACGTTGGGAACTTCATTGCTTAGTAGTAGGTGGAGACAACCACTCTAAGGGTGTTTTGAGTGGCTCGTCCGATTATCGCATTATACGCCCCTTGAAACTTCACAATTAGGAACTCAACGTCCTTCTCTATCTGACACAACTTTTGTCCGAATTTCACTTTCAAATAGACTCGGGCAAACGGGTAGGTTGATGCTCCAGTTACCCCTTTGATAGGTCCTTCTATAGGCAGTAGTCGATCCTCTGGTATCTCCATCTGCTTGAAAGCATCATAATACAATAGGTCGACCGAGCTGCCCGTATCGATCATTACCAGCTTTACCTCGTTGTCGTCCATGTTCAAATTTACTACGAGCACGTCATCATGAGGACAACTAACACCATCAAGGTCAGATTCGTCGAACGATATCATCCCATCGTTCTGCCTGTTTATTTTGGCCGACAAGTCTTCGCCGACCTGCCTGGCATACCTCTTTCTTCCTTTAACAGTGGACTCCCCTGCTGCATTTTCACCAAAAATTATGTTAATGACCCTAACCGGTCGGTCATCTTATTGTCCAGTGATTCTGTCGCCTCTTACCCTGGACTGTCCTCTCGCTTCGCATCGATCGTCAGTATTCTCATTCTGCCTCCCTCCATCATTCCTATCATTTCGCCTCCAAGGCTGTCGCCAACTGTCAGGCCGATCGCTTTTATGTTCATTGTCTCGATCGACATTCTTTCCGTGATTCAAAAATCGATCCAGCCTTCCCCTTTGGATAAGGAATTCGATTTGTTTTTTCAAGTCCCAACAATCCTCTGTGTCGTGACCGATGTCTCTATGGAAGCGACAATATAAATCTGGGTTCCTTCTCTTGGAGGAAGTCTTCAACTTATTGGGTTCTCGGAGGGGTTCCCCATCCGCTCTCATGGCCGCCAGTATTTCCGCATATCGTCTGTTGAGCGGGATAAAGAGTTCTCGTCGATGTTCCTGTCGATCAGTCGGCTTTCTCCAGCTCGACTGACCTTTCTGTCGGTTGTGTGAACCATCTGCTCTGTCATTTGGCGAACGATCATCTGCCCTACGCTTCGTATTTTTCAACACTTCTTCGAGCTGGATATATTTATCTGCCCTGTTTGTTATTTTCTGGATAGATCTAGGTTGATCGAGGGCCAATGACTTTTTGAACTCCTCATCCCTCGTGTTGCTCCTAAGTGTAGCCAACATGGATGAGTAGGTGAGGTTAGGGACTTTGACAGCTTCGTTGTTGAACCGAGTGATGAACTCCCGTAAACTTCCATTCCTTCCTTGTGTCAACTACATCACTTTCAAAGCGGTCTTCTGCGGCCGTTTGATTGTGGCGAACTGGTTGAGAAAAAGTGATTTAAAGTCTTCAAAACAAGTGATGCAGCTCGGAGGTAAACTATTGAACCATCGTTGAGCCCCTTCTTGAAAGGCGGTATAAAATGTCTTACATTGGATGGGGTCGGGGACGCAGTGTAGGTTCATCATTTACTGGAAGTGCTGCAAATAGTCTAGGGGATCGATCTTTCCAGTGTATTTTTCAGGTATCGATATTTTGGTACCAACCGTAGGGAGGCTATCCAAGATCGCCGGGGTGAAGGGAGAGCTATATTGCGCTGATAGGCGATCCGGGCGGAAATTTATGGCCGCATTGATCCGATCGTCCACGATTTTTCTAGAGCTTCAGCAGAATGGCGATCGGTCATCATTCCAATCTGCCTTGCGGGCGGCTGTTGTTGTTCCTGCTGAGACTGTAAATTTTGACGAATCAATAGATCCGCCACTTCCTCGATCTGTTTTCAGGTGAGGGAGGTTTGTTGTGTTGCAGGAGGATTTGCATCCAGGGTTGACTGGAAGTTCGGATGCGTATTGGTTTCAGCATTATCCTCCAGGGCTACGCTCTGTTCTTCTTGATCCGGGTTCTAAGGTTGCGGTTGATCATTCGGGTGCCAAGATTGTGTGCGGGAATCATGGTGTGTTGGCGAAAGAGTGATAGGTAACTGCAAATCCATCCGCTGTAGTGCTAGTGTCGCAACAGTGGCTATATCAGGGTTAGCTGCTGCCGCCTGACTGATCTGCGTGTTTCTGGACGTGGTGCCCTGATGTCAGGCCCCACAGTGGGCGCCAACTGGTTCTGCCTGATTTTGGTGAGGCTGAACGTTGCTATTTGGATCCATGAGATTGTCGTCTTTTAGGTGAGGGTTTAATAGCTATGAATAGAGAAGCTAGGGTTCTGATCACGTACCCGTATCATGGCAAAGCTATACCTTATATATGGGATGGATGCTAGGTTTAGGTCTTTATGTATGCATGGGAGACTTCCACCTGCGAATGGGTTGTGGATGCGTGGACTAGGGCCTAGGGCCTAGGCCTAGTATAGTCGATAAGATTTAGGTCAATCCTTGCGGGGTGGACCGATTGATCCATGAATCGTTTTGAGTGAATTTGGGCCTAGCACGACCGACCCAACCACATCTAATCATAAGATATGTATGCTAACATATATTATTATCTGCATGCTAACATATTCAAGAAGCAACTTATGAATTGCGTTAATACAATTAATAACATTATATGATTTTTTCGAAAATTTTAAATAATTGATTGAATATTTTAATAATTTTAATTAATGTTATAAAATTATGTAAAATTTTAAGATTTATCTTATTATCAAATTACTTTTTTCCAAGTGAATAATTATATCAAATGAAAATGATTGAAATTTAATAAATTAAAGGTAGTATGTGTCAAAATAATTGATTTATGATACTTACACAAAATTACTTATATTAAAAATTTCTAATAATATTTAATATATTATGTTAATGCAATTTTATTAATAATTTATTATCATATATACACTAAGTCTTTCAACAATTTTTTATCATATAGTAACAGTAAATGACATGATCAATTTTCCATATTTCACCTATAATTTAATTTTTTAAATAATTAATAACTAATTTAGTTGTTTTCAGTTTTAATGAGTAAAATGATAAATATTCTTATTAATTTATTTATTAATTATATTTACTTAATATTAACTAGTATAATCATATTTAATATAAAATTTTTTAATATATTTCATTAATAATTATAAATATTAATTTATCAAATTACTAATGTATAATAAATATTAATTAACACATTTTTATCTGTTATATAAAAAACTAATAAGTAAGATTATTTCTTACTTCAATGCTATCATATTTTTAAATATATAAAGAAAGTGATTGATTGATTTCTATTAATTAATTATTTTCCTAAACTCAGTACCATTATTCCTTAATTTTATGTCACTTAATCGTAAATTTATTAGACTCGATAAAAATACTGTGCAATTTTTCAATGAGATCCATTATAATGAGTTTTATCACCAAATAAACAATAAAATATGTATAACTCATTTTAATAGTAAAAATTAATCAATTATTTATTATATATTTAAAAATATGAGTTAAATAAAAATAAAATCCTATTATTTATTGGTGTATTGATAAATATTAACTATTAATAAACCACGATAAATTCACTAATTATTAATTATTAACAAAGTGAATTTTGAATTAGGATTCAAGACATCTATCAGATTTAAACTCTATCCAATTTCATTGTAGTAATATCAATTAAAATTAAAATACATTATAAAGATTTGCAGTGATTTTTTACATTGATATTAACTTATGAATATTTTCTTATTTTGGTGATTTCTTTAAAAAAATGTGAATCTGGTCAAAATTGGATTATGGAAATTAAAAAAAGCGGCTGGTCATAATTATCAAATAAAGTCCGAATAAGAAAAGGCTTCAAAGCTAGCGCCAGACAACATACAAGGTTTTAACTTTTAACGACTGCTCATGGCGTGCCCTGTCCCGTGTATCATGCTTCTTTTGGCCCCGACTTGGGATCTTTCAAAACCCAGGTTTTTCTATGCTGCCGGGGGGAAAAAAAAAAAAGCAATTGGTCCGTTGTTAGATTACTGATACTGGCAGTTGGCAGTTGTGTTCTTGATGACGTAATGCTGAAGCCAGTGTAAAGAGAACCCCAGGTAATGGTCAGGACTCAGGAGTACTACCCACCACTTGCTCAGTAGTACGAGTACCAACCCAACCTTGGAGGCATAGTTTATTGTCCTGGGTAGAAAATATAGCCTTAGATAGTGGCAAGTGGGTTCTGAAAACAAAGTAATAAAGATGGAGGAGAGAGCTCAACTAGTAAAACAATATGTTTTGGGAATGGTCTTTGTCTCCCTCTCCCACTTCTCCGTGCTTTTGACCATTGGTTTTAATGACCCATGGTTCCTCATCCGCTTCTTTCTGGTACTTTTATAGTAACCCCAGTTGTCCAAACTATTTATCAGCAAACAATGTCATAATGCAAGTGAACATGTTGGTACAAGTACCAATGAGATGAACAAATAGTGTATATGAAAACGATATTGGAGGAGTGAAAGAAGAAAGACAGCGCAAGAGAAGGCGTTGATCACACGATACCAGCAAAATTTCTCACGATCCAACTAAGGATCTCATCGTCAAAAAGGGTTGTGTTCAGGATTGTATGTACTGTTTTGTCAGTAACCCTACACCAAAACCTAAAGCTAAGTGGTTTTTGTCTTGCCCACCACATGTATGGGTCATTGCTCAAGGAATGGAACACAGCCATCTCCGTCGGCTTAGGTTGTTCCATTCTTACGATACAAGGATAATTATGTATTTTTATATGTTGGGTTAAGAAATCAAACAAAGAACAGCCAATCATCGAAAGTCGAAACGCCGCAACACATGCGACTTGACTCTCTCTTTCACTCAAAGACTTTCTATCTGCTTACGTTAGCCACACGTGAATCTATTATTACCTCGGGTTTAGCAAACAAAGAAAAATATAAACAAAAACCACCCACTTCTAGGGTCCACACTTGCTCACGTGTGGCTGAGTAGGATTCTTAGAAGTTTGTGTACTGTGTTATCATAGAGAATGTGTTTTAGTCTTCCTTCAGCTGCCTAGTTTCCATATTCCAGGATTCACCTAAATCACCTACTCTCTTTGGACGTTACTGCTTTAACCTGGTTTTGTTTCTTCTCTTACAAAAAGAAAACAAAGCTATTGACTTTGTCTTTGACAATAAAGTTTTCACAATCCCAATGCCAAACTGAATTGGATTTTTCTAATGTTATGTAAACAACTGAGGATGGCATGTCCGTTTATTAATAAGAGATTGTCATGTGGTGGTGTGGACTTCTGCTTTTCTGGAATTTGATTAGATGTGTTATTAATTTTGGTGATTACATGTGGCAGTAGGTTACTAGCAGAGTATCGTGCGCGGATATGTATGTCAATCGAGAATCTGTTGTCGTGTGAAACATCTGATATGTTCGGGTGTTAGTCAACTCAGCCTATTTATATGGTGTAAGCTCTGATTAGACCTCTAACCACCTAGCTTTTGGAGAGTCATGCACGGAACAATCACATTATGCATTCATAATCCTCTTGCTTAACGTATTTTTATTGTTTGCTTCTTTTTCCAACTGGTTATGACTTTGAGACATCTGAGAATGATTCCAAAATTTCCAACCAAAACTTGGGGCGTCCAAGTCGAAGACAGCCACGGGATTTCATGTCTCCATTCTTTCTGCAATATGGAGTAATTAATAATAATAATAATAATACTTAATAATCTTACCAAATCTTGTATGATTAGCAGCTCCAAAATTCAAATTACCACTCCAATAGGGAAGGTTTCATTGTCTTGAAGTCAGACAAGACAGACACAAGGCAGGAACACCGAAAGGGCTACTGGCTCAGAAGTTACTGTTGGAATAAGGAATTTGCATTTGCATTGTATGTTCTGGAAATCCCTTCACCAGGTTTCCATTCAGAAAAAGAAAGTTCTTTACAAACAACAACAGGTCCTTCAAAAGACTTCTACTTGTCGGATTTGACTGCCCAAAAAGAAAAAAAAATACAAATGGAAGACAGAATTAGGGGACTAGCTTATAATGACAGCAAAATGTTGGGACTTGGGATGAAATATGAAAATGGATGGAAGTTCTCAAAAATTCACTTATTCCTTGCTTCTAAAACCACAATGATAAAAACAAGAAGAGTATAGCTTGGAAGACTAATGAATTATATTGGAGCAGCACCTCCCACAACTTGAAGAAGAGTAAAAGGTTAGTACTGGAACTGGCTGTACAACTTGAAAACGAAGCTTATTTCTTCATCTACCTGCCAATATTGTCACTGCTTGAATCCATTAGAATCGTCAACCTTCTTGCTGTTTTCATGAAGTCGCTGCAGGAAATGAGTAGCATTGTCACTGTCATATCACCACTAAAGCGAATTCAACAAATGACAGGCCCCAAAAGAATGGTTTATAACAGAAAAAGGAAACAAAAAATGACCTGAATGGTTCATCTCCGATATGTTTGATAGTGCCACTCACATCTCGGTAAAGCACGTTGCTCAGTGTCTCAGAATTCTTGATGCCAAACATGTCTGCCATTTTTCTGTACAATTCATCATATGACCCAAGTAAGGAGAGATCAAGGGTGCGACCCACGTCCTCTGATTCCATGAAGACTTTGCAGTGACCAGTTTCAAGAGAAGGCTCAGTGTCTTGGCGGCTATCCTTACACCATTGTAAACCTTCACATGACAAAAGTTCAGGTCGGCCTTTTTGATGAAGGGCAGACCCAGAGCCATCAGAAAAATTGGCGGCCTTATCTAAATTACACTCAGATGAACTATTTCCTGTAAGAACTTGTGACACTGCATCAGCTGAGCAGCTTAGAGAGATCTGCTGCTCAGTAAGTATTGGCTGACCAAAAAGTACAAGCTGGGGTGGTTTTGCATCATCAGGTTTCTTTGAAGTCTGGGAAGAATGTGACATAGTTAAAATACAAGAAACATTGTCACTCATGCTAGGCTTCGGAACAACTGGACCATATGAGATTCTATTGTGTGCAGCAGTATGATCAAGTATTGGTGGGAAACCGGCCGGAAGTAGACTTGTCTGCAGTTTATTGAGGTGAAGATCGGATAAAGGTAAACCATAATAAGCATGCCTGGCTCCCTGCATGCCAGCAGGAGTGTTGTCAGTTAGACAACCGAAAGGGCTGCTGGGCCCAAGGAAGTTGCTGGGAAATGTTGGCAACGGAAATTGGCCATCAAGGGGGAAATCTGGGTGCTGTGGCAGCCTCAGCTTCTTTCTTGGTGGTGAAAAGGTGGAAAGATGGATGGCCGGCACGTTAGATACCAATTCCACTAGCCAAGGGCTGACCCGTTTTACATTCTGAAGTAAATCCGTCTCATCCCATGTAACCTGTATCAGAATTCCCCAACTTATAAGAAAGATTCAGAGAACTGAATTTGGCCAGGCTGGCCGAAAAAAGAAGAGTCATTTCCACACATGCAACAATCTCTATCAATCGATAAGACTTGAAGTTTCCATTCATTTGGATCGAAGAATAGAAACTAAAAACTAAAATGTATGCGTTTAAGGTCGTAAAAATCATAAGCTCAGACTAAGGTCCTTTAACCAGGCAATATACCACAGCTCTGCCTGTGTCTGGACAGTAATTGTTGAGCAATTATAGATAACCTGGAAGTACAAATCAAATGGTGATGTCCGAAGAGTCTAGCAGATTCATCATCTGAAGGCAATAGAAAAACATTCCTTGCTCCAAAAATAAGAAATATTTAAATGTAATACAGTGTCATCTAAACTAGTTGGCTCAAGCTCAATCTTATCACATGTTATGAAACGAAATCTGCGATAACATAGAGGGACAACTCGAACCCGGAACTAGTCAGATGGAGCAATAATTTCATGGATATCAAGCTATGGCAATGTTGAATCTACATAACAGTGAAGGACCCAGATAAACCAACAGTAAATTGGGATTAAAAGCAGCAAGTTACCTGGAGAAGTCTCCAAGGTGAATCAGGCCAACGCAGAGGATCAGCAACCTGAACAGCAGAGATTGTTCCCATAAACCAACTAATCCGTGAAGAGTCTTCAGTTTCAAAGGCCATCTTGAACCTCATCCCTGAACACCACCGGATCCGCAGTGCTGCTTTCACTGAAGAAGCCTTGACACAAAATTCTGGAGTACTCGCTCGAGGGTAGTAAACAACCTCAAAAGCGTGCCCTTTCGCAGCTAAACTTGCTGCTTCAATTACAGATTCAGGCCTCACTTTCGCCCTACCCACAAGACCACCGGTCGCATTCGAACCATTCCCAGTTCTCCCGAGCTTATTCTCATCTTCCCTCAGAAAGGCAGCGAACCCTCCATAAGGAACAACACAATTGCCACCAGCAGGATTCCATGACGACTCAGGTCCACCTCCAATCCCTCTTTTTGCTCTCCGAATCCCAACACAGAGATCCCCGTTCTCGGCCCTCAAGAAAACTATTGAATCCCCAGCTACAAGCTTCTTATGATTCACAAAAGTACTCCAACCAGTGGTCAACAGATGCCTCCGAGGCGTCCCTCTATATATATGCCTAAACTTCCACGTATCACCATGGACATCCTTTGCAAGAATGGTCTGCACAGGAGGATCCGCCGTGTAATCTAAGCGAGGAAAAATGGTCTCCGCACAGTACCTTGGCACAGAGAACCCTCCACCGTTATTAGCATCCGATTGTGTTAAAGTCTTAGCAAACGAAGCCGGCTTATTATCTTGAGATTCTGTCCCGTTCACTAAAGCTTCTTGGTCCTCCAAATCATGGTCGTTACCATTAGTTGGAACCAACTTCATTTTGGCATAGACTTCGTCTGTTTCAGGGTCGGCCATAAATTTGATAGCAGATACTCTGCAGAGAATATATGGCGGGAGGCGAGGTAAGGTCCTGAAATCAACCGGACCACCGGCGTGCTCGGCGTGGCCTTGAGGGAAGTAGAAAACCTTAGAGTTCACCACAGGCATTTGGACCATGCCGCCGGCGCAAGCATGCCAAAGCTGAGAGTCCAAGCACTTGTCTATCTCTTTCAGTTTCTCCTTCGATTCCATGAACGTAATCATTTCAACACTATTTGAACATAAAGATTTCTCCTTTACCGTCACTGGTAGATTATATCTCAGTAAGTGCTGTAAAACCGGCATAGATCAAACAGATTTAAGCACCACTTTAAGAAAGAAATTAATAAAGCACAATCAACTTAAGATTATTACCTCACAAAGCATATATGATGATGAAGAGAAGAACTTAGCCTTTTAACTTCACAGATAGAGTAAACAAATTCAAAGCTGAAACAGCTTCCTAACTTGAACTTGGTATTCCCAGGAATTACGATAACAGAGGATGAAAGTTTACTGCTTTAGAAAGTATCACGCATGCCAGAACTATATAATTCGGCCAGGTGCTCCTCTCCTGAACCCAAAATTTGGTTTCAGAGTATTCGACGTGTTAGTTGCTTAACCACCCAAAATTAACAAGACTTCCAACCTCAAAATTGGAAACATCGAACTGGGTTTCCAGTCTTTACACAGATGCTTTTGTCAATCGCCCAAGAAAAAGAGAGAGCAATCCTTCATTCCAAGATCTACGAAGAAAGCCCTGTTCTTTCAGATATTAGTAGCAGAGAATACAGAAGTCTGCACTAGGCAAATTTCCTCTTAACCTGTGAGGCGAAAGGTGAAACATTTGAGTCACACAGGCTCCAAAAAAGCAAAATGAAGAAAGAAATCACAGGAAAAGTAAAAAAGCCATCATAGTGAATCTTCATGCAGTTCAAAAAGATTCAATCAAAAGAAATCGATGGCCGACAGAGAAGCAGATAAAAAAGCCATCACTGATCAGGAGAGAGAGAGAGAGAGAGAGCAACTTTTTGGATCATGCAAGAATCCAAAAAGCACACACACATACATACACTCTGAAAGAACAGGAAAAAGGACTCAAACGCCTCAATCTTTATTGTTAATTTGTAGTAACAGACAAACTCAAAACAAAAAAGAAATAAATAAAAAGAAAACCAGAAAAGATCAAGTTGGTACTGTGACAGCAGTAGTTAGAAGTGACTGTTTCGTGTGTATGTGCGCTTGCTTTCATACAAATACAAATACAAAATTTACCTCACTTAATTATCCATTATTTTACACCGTTTTTTAGATTTCTTACCATTTTCTTCGGATCTGAAGAAACCCTGTCTATCTTCAGAAGCCAGCAAAACAACAAAGATCTTTAAGGAACCTGTCGGCTTCTGCTTTTTTATTACATTTGTCTTCTATTTAAAAAAAATATCAACCATCTATTCTTCTCCACCCAATTATTATTTCTTCAACTTAAAATACTCCTAGTTTTATTCCCTTTGCCCCACTCCTCCGACTACTCCCATATCCCTAATACCAACATTATGTAACTAAAAAAGAATTGTCTTTTAAGGGTTGTTAATAGGAATTGTTTAACTCCTCTTCATTTTTTCCCAAATCTTAAAATTTAAAAAAGTATAATAATACGTAATCTTATTTATATATAATAAAAAAATTATTTCTTATAGACTTAAATGTAAACGACACAGTATAAAAATGATATAAGTTATAGAGAAAATATAAAAATAGTACAATTTTTTTTATTTAACTAAAATTACAATACATATATAAATAAATGAAATAGAATTAATAATAATAATAAATATCAACAATACTAAATAGAATTAATAATAAAAATAACAAAAAATATATAAATGTATACTAAATTACAATAAAACTAACAATATTAATAATAACAACAATACCATTATGAGTATTTTTTGTTTTCATTTACTTTTATGGGTTTTCTTACTTTAGTTTTCAAGTAAAAGCAACGTTCGATTGAGTTTTTAATTTTTTTAAACCACAAAAAAATAGATTTTACTTTTTAGTTCTCTTTTTTTAATAATCTGATTTACTATTAACTAACCTGAATATATATTAAATATTAATAAGAATTATGAATATTTTCATTTAATATTATATTAAATTAAT
>JANZLF010000005.1:42055017-42075752 GCA_026546835.1 Erythroxylum foetidum | reverse complement strand
ATTCTAAAATTAAAAATGGTACAACTATAATAATAATTATATTTCCTCTCCAATCTTGAACTACAAATTTACAATCCAACTTCTGTAAATCCTGTACCATATCCCACCAATATTAGCTTTAAGGATTTTTTTTAGGGAAGGTGGAACCTATGATTTAATCGGTAGTAGATAGATTTGATTTATCCCGTTCATATATTAATGGAGAAATCAAATATATATTTTAGATGCAATTATTTAATTTCATTAAGTTATTTTTATACTTATTAAATATATGGTTACCAAACGTCATCATCCTGATACAATAAAAAAAAGGTTCTCTCTTTAGGAACAAAACGAACATATCAAGACGACGACGTTTGGTTTTAAACCAAACGACGTTGTCCTAATACACTAAAAGAATGTTCTCTCTTTAGGAACAAAATGACGTCGTTTTGTTACAATTAAAAACGTTCAAGTTTTTTAGTAGAGAAGACGACATTTTTACCTACGAATTTACTAACGAAAATTTTCGTCGCTAAATTACAATTTTATTATTGCCGGCCTTTTTCATATTTTGGAGAACTTTTTTGACCAATACAATATATCCATCAGTAATTACCGATAGTTTCTTTACCGTCAATAATATTCCGTCGTTATTTCAGATTTTTCTTGTAGGTGGCCATTTAGTCGTTCCTTGTATTATGAACCACAGAACGAGAATCGATTCGCTTTGATTTCATATTTAGATCGCCAACAATCCCTGAAGTTCAGTTACACGTGAAGTTTCAAAGAATGTATAGTAACAACTCGATGTCTGGTAATTTTCATGTCTATGAACGCCACGAAACTTCCCTTCTTTACGACATGAGTTGATTGATTATGTCCCTTGTTTGTCCTTCTGCCATGCCAACATTGAAATTCAATAATTTTCAGTTCTGAGGAGGAGTAGACTCCAAGGCACAGCCTGAGCAAATAAATTTCTCCTTTTGTGAATGCATACGGTCCCAAAGCATATGGAATCTGTAAAGTGAAATGAGTGTCATTGGAAGAATGATCAAGAACGGTTTGACTGAGTTTTACAGATGGAAGTCGATTCATCTGTATCAGCTTCATACTGGTACCAACCACTCCACATTTGGACTTACAACCACCGAATACTTATGCCGTCGATCTTTAAAGCCCACATGTACAAATCAGTCCCATCAACCACAAACAGTTGTTCAAGCAAAAATGGGGTCAAATTCACCCCTTCCATTGTACTTCTTTTGCTTCAAACTTGTGGCCCCTGTGACACATGTAATTGTCCCATTTGGTTGATGACATTGGGCCCCTTTCCTAAACTAGGGTAAGAAACTCCTCATCTAACTTCAGTATCAATAAGCGTAACCTTGCCCTTTGCTTCCGTCACCGGTCGTTGGTTGAGTTAGGCCTGCCTATTGTCTTTGTCTCGACTCCTACTAGACCTTAACAGCAAAGCAAGTACTTGAAAAGCTTGGACTAATAACGTGTTTGTTGGACAAACAAGACGGTCCCCCTTCATGTTCAATCCATTGTTGACACTTAGCTTCTCTTCATTGGTTTCCTTTCCTCGGTTGTATTGGATTTGTGGTTCTGCTTCACGGTTGACTGATTCTATTGTTCTGGCTTCCCCTTGTCATTTTCTTTATGGTTAAAAACGTGAACTATGCTCAATTCATAGCCACTTTTACGGTGACAAAGACCACAACTTAGTTTATCAACTGTTTGGGTTATATTCTTAGAACCATCCGCATGCAAAGTGGAGTTTCACCATGGTTTGTGCGGTAAAAGGAAAAGAATGGCTAGAAGTTCATACTCAGGTAATTATAAATTCTTTAATTTGGCATATATACTTGCACCATCTTCCTCTTGGTATTATAATCTTCCGTTTTTTCATCGACACTGTCAAGTACTTGAGAAATCTAGAAAGAAAAGGATAAATATAGTGATGAAGAACCAAAATGATATGCAGAGAAGGAAAAAGGACTGAAGGAATATGAGGAACATCGATTGAAAAGGTATAGTAGGAAGGGAAAAACAGTTAACATTCTAATTAGTCAACATCTAACATGGCAATGTTCATAAGCCTCTGATACTTACAAAGTAATAACAGACAAATCATATTTAGAAAGAAAACCGAGTAATAGGAAGCTTAGCATATTCAGCTTAATTGCATTAATTTACAGAAAGAATTCCCCATTGATAGAAACATGAAGATCATCAAAAATTAGTTCTTTCCACTCCCAACATCTACTTCTTTAGTTCAGCAGTAATCCCCTTTATCATCGAGAAATATCAAAGTCTTGAGAGTAGCTGAGCTGTTCCATCTCCCAACTCGATCTTGAAGCAACTCCTTCATGAGAAGGTACATACTCCTATATATGGTGTACAAGCAAGAATAACCGTAAGACTACCAGCCAACACTTGAACACGGTGAAAGTAAACATTGACATATCAAAAAAGACATTAAATTTTATTTTAACCTCTAATTTCTTCACCAATTCCTTTGCTGTTGGAGCAGATACAATAATAGTACGTGCACTAGCATTTATGAATCCTTCCTCCACAGCTTTGTCAATGAACGAGAGTAGAGAATTGTAGTATCCATCAACGTTTAACAAGCCAACCTTCAATATAAGACACCATTAATCTCTATAAAGTAATGCAATTGCTATGTCATGCAGAGGAAAAAATGGTGTTCTTTTCTTTCGAATAAATATTAATGTAATGATGTTTCACAAAACAGATACCAGTACAAGCACGAGTCTTTACCGGTTTGTCATGTATCCCAAGTTGAGCCCATGTTATGACTTCAAGTAACTCTTCAAGCGTCCCATAGCCACCTGTAAGGGATGCATTTCGTGTACACAATTAATCACTAATTTCTGACCAAAATGAGGCCATATAACAGAAGATCAAATACAAAAATTAAGAAACTTGAGATTAAAATCAATTGCTTATTTCCAAAACTAAACTGTAAGCTTGGTCTATTTATCTGTTCCCTTTGTCAATACATAAGATGATCAGAGTTGATAACTAATGGAGATTTTAAGCCTCTGATTATTTATGAAAAGTTAACTGAACCAATTTCCTAGTTTTAATTGGGTTGGGAAGGGGAGGGTGGTCAAGAATTCTTCCCTTGTCCTTAACAAGATCTTTAATGCAACCATTGTAAAACAAAGGCAAAAGCATCCGCCACCCATGCAGGTCATGATTGCTCTTATTTTCTCATGCTACGGAGAGTATGATTCTATTTCTAATTCTATGGGCGTGGCTCGTGGGGATAAGGAGACCACATGAAGATTAAAGTGACTGTTATATTCACTATGTCTTCTATGTTCCAAATATTTTGAAGTTTGATAAAAGTGGCTTAAAGGAATGAAATCATTGCTTGGTAGGTGCAGTTTCTAGTTGACCAGTACTGTGTGGTAGAAATCTGTCTGTAATGTCCTTTACTATTTGCTGTTAATATGCTGGGACATAAGTGCAGTAGCATTACAGGCTATAGAACTAACGAGGAAGCGTTAGGAATTGAGAACATGAATCAGGGAAGCAGGGTGCCTTTGCAGCTCTAGTTTTCAGTGTGAGATGTTGACGGGTCAGGTATAGCGTTTGAAACGTTGCTCTGTAATCATGGTTATAGCTAGCTGTATAGAGGTTTAGCCATTAAAGTGCTGTCTTCCCAGGATTGGCAGAAACCATTTTTGGTATCAAAAGCAACTGCTTCCTCTTGAAAGTTTCCTAGTATGGAATAGCTCCTTTCTTCCTAAATTTGTGAAAAATGGAAAGACGCTTCATTCTTGTGGAAGGAAAGGACTAACAAGAAAAATTTGAAAGTGAAAAGCACAACCAGTTAGTCGTCTAAAATTGATTTATGTACTACTATTCAGTATGGACTATAGTCTATGGAGCTTTATATTTCCTTAAGGAGCACGACCCAGTAACTTTTCTGATGAGTCTTTAAGGCCTATAAAGATGGGTATTTATTGTTCGGCTTAGCATTTTCTTATCTGTTCAAAAATTTCGGGTTTCTTTTTTATTCTTTAGTTTTTAGGTGGGGAAGAATCCTCCAGAGACTAGAGAGCAAGGCTTCAAAGAAAGTAAAGTTCTTAGCAAGTTTCTGCTGGATCAAAGCATGGATATGACGAATGCTGCATATTTAAATTAGTGAAAAAAGGGACTTCTCATTTCCAACTGAAAGTTCAGAGGGCTTATACTAACCTGGCAACGCAATGAATGCATCTGAATGTTTAGCCATCTCCGCTTTTCTTTGATGCATACCGGCAACAGCCTTCACTTCCCCTACTGTTTCACCAGTTAACTGCAATTAAAAGTCACAAAAGAAATCAATCAATAAAAGGGCTCAATGGAGACAGCGATAAAGATAAGAATTTGGAGTTTTCTGCAACCAAGCAATGATGATTGCTGCAGGAACAGTGGAGTGCTTCAGCAACATCTTGGACTAGTTAATGAAAGAACAAAAAAAAAAGTAAAAGATGAAAAGATCCGAAGAAAGTAATACTCAGAATAAACATACAAGTAGACAAGTAAACCAACAGAAAGAGAAAACTCCATATGTGAAAAAATGAGTATACCAAGTCAAAAATACCCGAGGAAGATCATGAATAGGGCTGCGAAGTACTCAGAAACACAAACTTTTGTTAATGGAAGAAAACGAAAGTTATGAGTTGAGAGAAAACGGAATACGTAATGCGCAGAGAAAAGGATAAATAGGAAACAACAAAGGAAAAAAACCAACATCAAGGTCGTTAAATAAGCGAAGTGTTCAAAAAGAGTAGGCAAAAACAAAACGTGAAAACTATAGATTTGAGAAGAAATAAAGCTAGGAAAGCAGAAGGCCAAAAATCTAGCTTTTATATATAAAAAGTAATAAAAAGTTTCTGGCTTTTTAAGAAACATAACAAGAAAAGGTAGAAGACTTTTTCTAGCTCTAGCAGACATACCTCTCGAGGCATGAGCGTCTTGGGAATAACCCTGCAGGTAGACAATAACATGACAAAAATTAGTTGAAGAGAAAGAAAAACAGTAAGCATAACATAGCTAACCTCATTGTTTTTGTTTATTGATCTAGTTTATCCATTACAAACTATGTTACAAGACAAACTTGAATATAAAGTGTAATTACCCGATAACATGACGACCACCATCATGAACGGCTTGGGAGACCAAACCCATCAAACCTATGCTGCCTCCTCCATAGACCAAATCAATGTTCCTAGAGACCTGCAAACAAGGTGATGATTATACCCTGTTCATGGAAACAAAAATGAAACAATTTTTGGGTACAAGGTCATTGTTTTTAACGTGAGAATATACTCGGATATGCATTCTTTATCCCCTTTGGAAAGGGCTTTGTTGCTTTAGCCTGCATTCAACTTGCTTGTATGACAAGGACACTGCTACTAAATACATTAATGGGTTTTACTTTCTTCTGAGAGGGAGAAAAAAGTATAGAGGATTACACAAGAAAACTCCAGAACGGGAAAACCCAGGTTGAAAATTTGTCTCAGTGCCAAGGAACAGTTACAGATACGTAATGTCAGTAAATAGGACAAGTTACAAGCAAGTTGTAAACAGAATAAGCACACAACAACACTCCGGAGTAGAATAAAACTCCAAGAAACTTCCTTTTACATGTCTAGCAAATTGGTTTTTATGTCTAAGCAAGGAATAACAATAACTTATCAAGTTTATAAACGGATTAGCAAGGAAATAACAGGTATAAGTAGAACACATGCCAAAATCTCCATTGAAATAGTTTAAAGTTGTAACTAATACCAGTTCATTTCCAAGCTCAATAGCAGCGTCTTGGTAACTCGTCTTCTTCCCTTGACTACTCCCACAAAACACACAAATTCTCCTAAACTTTGATGATGATGATGATTGATTCACTGCCTCACTACCCATCTCAGTTTCACTCTCTTTAACACTCACACTCTGCCCCAATATACCCTGCTTCTACTTTTGCCTAAAGTGCAAGAAACAAGAATCTCCTACACGTCCCTCTTTGTCTCTACTATTGTTCGCTAAGCTATTACACCAAATATGTCAAAGAACATTGCAAGTATGAACTTGACTACCCTCTTGTTGCTTGTCCACTACTCATATTGAGTGCGTTTCCTGATCTTCGTATGCTATATATAAACCTTAATGCACGTGAGTTGCTCCTCTCTAGCACGCTCGCTATACACTGCGCACATACACCAGCCAATATTGGCACGCGCGGAACTTCTCTTTCCTTTCTTTTTCTTCCCCCGGTCGCTTTCTATCTGTTCCTAACTTAGCAAATGCTAATATAAATTTTCTTAAATAAATAAAAGTAATTTCTACTATTATTTTAGGTTTGATTATCCAACTAAGTATACATTAGTACTCTTTCATCGAAAAAAATGACCGATTAATTAATAAAATAAATATTATTAAAGTAAATCAAAATCAAAAATCAAAAATCTAAAATTTAAATTGAAATAATTTAATATTTTTACTGTTAAATCGACTAGTAGTGGACCAGTCTTATCTTTACAAATCTATAATTTGTAAGAGATTGATTTCTTGTAGAGTTTCAATTCTTTTGCTAACAAATCTCATAAAAAGAATAGTTTTCTTTTGAAACAAATTATGGCCTAGTTCATATGAATACAGGCAACTAACATAGAGTTCCTTGGTAAACTTTCTAGGCATCATTAAACAAAGCCAAATTTGAATATAAGGACAGACTTCCCTTTACATTAAGCCATCAAGAAAATGCAAATAATGACAAAATGGGATGGGTACCATTTCTTTTTAATCCTGCTGAAATGGGCATGCACTTGCAATAAGAAAAGGGTTAAATTATAAACAGAAACAGAGATCTATCAGAGTCAAAGTATGGGTGAAATTCAGAAGAAGAAAATGGGTCTCAGAGCAATGCGCATTTTGGTGATGATTGAAGTAAGAAGACACAAGTGGGTTAACCCCCATCACCTTGTACCCCTCAGTCGACACAACTGTTTCTTATTTAGGAAACATCTCAATTTAATTACATTCATCCCTTCTCTTCCCTCTTCCCCAGTTATCCCCTCTCTTCCACCACCACCTTCAACCACTCCATCTCCGACCATCCTGCCCTCTACCATGTACTTCCCTTGTCTGCTGTTTGCCTGCCTACTTCTCACCTATCAAATTTTACTGTCTTTCTAAGACATTTTTTGCTGTCTGTAATATAGTGATGTCTCATCATGTCATTATATATCGTTTTGTTGAGACAAATTAATTAGAGAAAAACATGTAATACAAGTACATATTATACTTATGTTTAAAAGTTGTCTTCCTTTTGTAAATGTAATTGACTTATTAGATAGGTCCATCGAATAATTACTCCTCTACTAAGTTACACTCTTAAAAAACATAGGAGTATTCTATAACCCATTATCCATTAGCCCACTTGCTCATTTTCTCTTATTAATTGTTATAATAGGTGCTAGCTTAATGTGGTGATTGCCTGGATTGCAGGAACTGAACTCATGCTATTTAACTAATGAGTATTATCTATGTGCCTATTACTTAAACATCTCCAATCCCAAGACTGGCCTTTCTGGCCTGATTCTTTGCCTTTACTCTTGCTCCTTTTTGTTTAATGCTCTTCTGTCTACTTCCTCCAGGTATTGAGATTATAAACCCATAATTACTAATTCCTAATGGGGGATTGAGCGCTTTAATTATTACATATAGCTCCTGCATGCTTGCATGCGCATTTTGACTCATGTTTTTGTGTGTTAGCGATTGTCCATTGTCGTTTGTATATGAGTGCCATTCACAGTGTTTCTTCTTCTTCTTGGTGTGACAGAGATTGGATCACCAATCAGAAAACGTTAAAACCCTTTTCACTGCTCACTGTTTGTGTTAACTCTTCTATCGAATTGATCAAAACATAACAATTTTCCATCTACCTTTGAACGAGGTGAACAGAAGAAAACTTGAAACAAAAGGTACAGTACTAAAGAATATACTGATACGCTTTTCACGATAAGCCAACTCCTTATACTTTACAAGGGAAGATGTGTGTACGTGTAATGTATATATTCTCTTGTTAAAGAAGTGACGAGCAGCACAGTCAAAAAATACAAATATTTGTTATATTTTCGATTTAAAATGCACGTGAAAAACTATATCATAAGAATTATGAGGAAGGAACCGAAAAATTAATGTATAGCTGCAAAAAAAAAAAAAAGATTCTGATCATGAGACTTTCACGCCTGTATGTTGCAGGGAGGTGTTGCTAAGCAAAGGACGGAACCTGCAAGCAAGCATCTGTCACCACCACCTTCTTAGTCCTACCAACACCCAACCTATCTTTTTTATTACCTCCTTCATTTCCCAATGACTTTGATTTCCGTTGCACAGTCCCCAAAACTTGCTGGATTTCTGATCTTATATAGTTGGCATTTTTTGTCAGTTCCATACAATACACGCCAGTACACTTACGTTATGCTCTATCAAGATTCATGTATTCATTAGAGTCAAAATTGTAAAATTAACTGCAAATATTCCAAAGTTTCAAACTTTCAATGGGATGGGACAGCTAGGCCATCTGAAATTGAAGCAACTCCTATCCGGCATGCACCAGTTGCATGCCAGACTAGTGTTATAGTGTGTGTGTCTGTGTACTGATGAATAATGAATCATTCAGGAACAGAAGCAGTCATGCCTGAGCCAAAAGCAAAGCCAAAGCCATCTCTTTCTCATCCATCCATTAATAGCATTATGTAATTGTCTGCAGCCACTGATTTGTCCAGTGAAGTATCAATTCGCTATTCTATCTCCCTCTTATGACACGTGGCCCCAGGTCCAGTGAAACATTCATGTAACTATATATCCCACAGTTTGCTTTTCTGTTGACAAGCTTTCTTGGCTCCGTCCAGCCAACAGGAGTTGAAATGTGTCAAGCCTTCTCGATTGTCTTCTTCTACAGTTCTCACAACTCCTTTTAAGCTTTTCCTACGGTGGTCTTAGAAAAGTTAGTGCAGCCGAGTAGGACCCTTATGAGTCTCCTAAAGCAAAACAGAGATATTATTCATTCTCTATAGTATGGACCATATGGCATTATAATATTAGGAAAACACAAGAAAATTTGAGTAAAAAAGTATATCCATAAGAGAGTGTATATATATATAAATATGGATGAAACATTCTGAATCTCCTTTTACTAAAAAAAAAGTTTATTTAGTGCTTATGTAAATATTGTGCTTTATGGTATTAAAAATATGATTAATTGGTAAAAAAATGGAAAACATATATAAACATCTTGTTTTATTATAAATTTATTTATGCATTATGGTCGAGACAAGTGAAAGAGTGCAAACCTAACCTGATCTTCTCGAAGGATATGCAATTTTGGGGTTAACAAAAATAGAAAATAGACCGAATGAATGACAGATTCCAGTTGTGAAAAGGTAACGATTACTAAAAGGGCAAAGAAACAGGCATGCCCCATTAGCATAGTCTCCGATGTCTCTGTTGCCTACCATAACACATTGTTTAAATGTCAACTACGTGATATGTTATTGTCGCGTATGGAACATTGATCATTAGGAGATTGAACTAATAATCCATGGCTTACTTAACCCTTTCTCACACGCTACCCAAAGCTCCTTCTGCTTTGGTTACAATCAGATGTCGACAGCTATCAATTCTGTTCAGTTTCTGAAACACTTGACTACTCCAAAAAGGTTGAGAAATCACCTGAAAACAGCTCCTCCTCAAGTTTACTTCAACTAGAAAGTGGGCACCTTAGACGCGTCCATGTGGTGCTCATTATGGCGTTGAAGATGAGAGATACGTAGTACCGGAGCTAATGGCTGTTTCCAATTCTACGTTATGGACTTCCCAACAGCAAACTGATAACGTGTAGTAGTTTTTGTACATATGAATGTGAAAGAAACCTGATTATTACTCAGACTAATTGTGCTGTGGTAAATCATTCTTTACATGAATTTGGTACAGCTAAGTTTGAAAATTTTGTGGTCTCAAATTATAAAATTTGATGTGGACCCTTATCTCTAACTATTTCAAAGAGGCAATTTAATTGAAGTGTTTATATGTTAGCCTAACATCTTTTTACCACCAAAAAAGCTGCATATCTTCTTAATTTTTACTAGTTATTTTGCAAGAATCCTGAAGAACTTCAGATGAAAAAATAGGTTTAGTAATTTTGAAGCCAAGCTTCTAGGGAAGGTACTTTTTCTCAAAAATCTAAGGAAATGTGCTATTCCAATTTCTCCTGCTATTTCATGCTTGTTTGTAATGCCCTTGTGGACATTAAGATCTAAAATATAGGAGTAGCCATGTCTTGTCCCATGAGGTTATGTAAATATATATATCCGCACAGGCCTGGTTGTACCTTGCAATTGCGGTATGACACAGACTGAAGAATTCGTGAATCCCATTATAACATTTCTGTCTTCTTCTCCAGGAATGTTTTTATTTCAACCTAAAAGCTCCTATTCTCTAATGAGATTCAGGATCAATTCCAATAAATTTAACTTCAAATTCACGAAAAGCACTAGGGTGATGTCAGTAGATATGCCGTAATATGCAAAGGTGTGACTTTTCATGGTAGGCATAGGTATATAAATAGTGGAATTGGAATGTAAGTTCAGATACATACGAAAAAGAAAAGATTAGGATCTTAATTAGGAGTTGATTGGCCAAGAGTAGTTGGCATCTTATACAAGCAAATGGATGCTTTTCGGCCAAGGCAGAAGATGACACAGCATCACTGTAGAAAAATTTCAGATCCACATTCACTTTCCTACGTAATACACCCTCAATGAGTCATCCCACGTACATTGCCTCAGGACGATATAGCTTACATGTTTATCCTGAACAAAATACCAATTGGAAAGTTACCTTCTTTCTTACAACAACAGGGTTTGGTTTTCTGTTCATGATATGTCTAACAAGCATGCATGATGTCTAATTTTTCAAAAAAAGCATGCATGATGTCCCGACTCATTCTTTTCTAGTACAATGTTTGCTTCTAATAAAGGTTTTATAATAGATTATGATAATTATGACTGGTTCAGATGCAAATGTGATAATTAGTTACCATTTTGAATACTAATTAGAGCAATAATTGCGTTGGCAAGTAGTAAATTTCTATTTGAAAGTTTGATTTTGGGATTTCATTCAAGAGGACTATGTCCTCAAGGTAATCAAAATTTCAAATCGTTTGAAGTCACTTTTCAGCTAATAGAACCAAGTGAAGTTCCCTTTTCTTCCTCTTACCTAATTTATTCAACAAGCAGACACCATCAAGTATACCTGGTGCAATCTTTTTGAACCATTAATCGATTCACCTGACCCTTAAAAAATCATGAATGAGGGTAATAAACCCTTCATTGTTTTTCTGTTTTACATAAAGGAAGAATAATGATAATTCATCAGAAACCGAAGACTTTAGAGGCTTCTGTTAGACTGCTTTTTCAGTTGTTTCTGGTTTGACTTGAGTTACTTGAGCAGACAAAGAAAAGCCTAACTTGAAGGGACTTTGACCCATTGAATATACATAAAACCCTTAAATGTAAACAGAACATGTGAAAAGCAGGAATATCACATGATTTTAACACGCCTGTGGTCTAGTTGAAACGACCTTTGGCCCACCAAAATTGGAAAGCAACATGAATTAGAAAGTTGGTGATGTTAAGCTGTTCCTCGTTCGCCAACTTTTTTGCATCTAACAGAAAAAAAGCTTCACTTTTCAATAATTACACTATTTTAAGGGCCTCTTAGATTCATGGATTCAAATCCCAACCAGATTGATTTTCATATTAAAAAGTTAGGCATCTTCCTCAAGTTTTCTTTTGACTTGCATGTACTCAAGTTCCATTGGACAAGATAAAGCATGCAAATTTCACTTTATGACTAAAGACTAATAAAGACGCACCGACTATAATTTAAAAGCTAGAACCATTTGAACGAAAAGTTTGGCTGCCGGCACGGTTCATTTCCTCTGTTAGCAGTTGCAACAGTGCAAGAGACCTTTAATTTAGGATTATGAAGCTAGTTTTCAACTTGAATTAAGGCTTTTGATCAGTAGGTCGGGATTAAGTGTTTTCAATTCTCCTACTTCAACATGCATGTATGACTCATTTGATAGTTAATTTCTACTTGTGAAATAAACTTAATCATATTACTTGCTTATTTTAAGTTACTTGTAAGGCTAGCTATGCAGCCAATGTTTCCCTATAATTAACGTTCTAAAAAAAGTTAAGATGAGTTCTCCTAAGTGATGGTATTATCTGAAGTTTTAGATTCAAGTCTAAATATATTAATTAGTATATATTAATTATTTGGGTTGAACTCATTATTCAATTTTAATTAATTCATCAATAAATAATTTATTTAAAATATGTAATTAATTTGCCAATTTAGTTATCGTTCCTAAATTTTCGTGTCATCTGAAACATAACTTTGAGGTTTAGCTTCAAATGGATCACTTGTCCAATTCAAAGTAGACAACTATTCTTAATTGTTAGTAATTAGCTAGCTGTAGTAATGCGACTCTGTCAAAACATGAAAAGATTAGGTTTTTGAAAGTTTCAAAAGCAGAAATAGACCTCTCTGCATGCTCATGCTGTCTGTTTAGAGTTTGCAGGGACTGTTATTGATTTGGTGGACCTCACTAAACCCTTACTATGTTGAAGAAGAACACTTAATCATGATTAAGCAAACGGCTTCAATTGGTCCAGACCTGATACTAGTGTTAATTAATGCGATCAACCAATGGAATTAGTAACACGTTTGTCAGCATAAAATACAAAAGAAAAGGTTCGATAGATTTCTATGTCCCACAGTCCACTTGACGCAGAAGGTTTCTCAATAGTATCTATACCGTTGTTTCAGTTAATTTAAAGTCAAACTTAAAAGCCCCTTGAATTATTGGGCATAAACAAGCCACTAACTTATCTGTGATCATATTTTGTTGTTTAATGAAAGCTTCAAGTAATAATAAGGGCAGTAATCACATTAACAAAGATGATCACAACAATTATACAACGATAAATACATGTTAATTAAGTATTCTAAACCTTAACTAATAACTTAATCATGAAATAGGGTATGGTTTTGCCATAAACTTTGCGAACTGAACAACA
This sequence comes from Erythroxylum foetidum, assembly GCA_026546835.1. Classification (NCBI taxonomy): domain Eukaryota; kingdom Viridiplantae; phylum Streptophyta; class Magnoliopsida; order Malpighiales; family Erythroxylaceae; genus Erythroxylum; species Erythroxylum foetidum. The sequence continues at coordinate 42,062,601 of JANZLF010000005.1, read as the reverse complement.
ATCCCACGAAATTGCAGGTGAAGCTTCGATTTATAAGTCCAGCTCTTCCTTCCCCTCTCAAAACATCTAACCAAGACTACATTTTCACCGAAAGTTTTGCAGAAACATGAAAACAGCCAAAGTCGTCTCAATAATTTAATAGGGACAAACATTTAGGAGAGACAGGTTGCGATCATTTCGGGAAACAAAGAAAGATGGGGGCAGTGCAGACGTGTAGAGCGGACTGGTATGGTTTGGTTGAAGATCTGTGTCTTCTGTTCTTAGGACACAGTTATATCCCAATTCACTATACTTCCCATCATATGTGGTTCCTCCGGTATTTCCAAGGATTTATGTTGTTTTCTATAGCTACCTAAGCTAGATGCTAGTTTAGAAACGTGGTAAGGTTTTCTCATTTCTGGTTTTTATGTTTATTCTCAAAGTCCCCAGAGGTGACATTTTTGAAAGTGACAATTCTGCTAGGGATCAAGTAGTTGGTGAACTCATGACGTCCTTTTCTTGCACTTCAAATTAATTAACAACATTTTAAGCTGACAAGGTAAAGCCCTAAGTCTAGTTTATCTAAGTTACGTTCTATTAATTATTTCTACACAACGGATACTCCATGTATTATGTAACAAGGATAAGCATATCTTTTACTAAACCTAAGGGGAAGAGTAATTGCTACCACAAACAAATACTCAAATAACATGTTTTATTTCCTTGTTTTAATAAGACAAAAATAAGTTTGCCATATACAAACCATTTTTTATAGATTTACTCATTTCTAAATATTGTTTAAATTTAAAATTTTGAAAAATATCTTATGATATTTGTTAGTTCTTAGATAATAGAAAATAAGGAGATTGAATTGCATATATTAATTTGTTAACTTAATGAATGATTTATCTATACTAATGAATAGTTATAATAAATTTATATAAGACAAAATAAACAGTCCAAAAATAAAAGAGAGCAAACAAAGAAAGAGAAAATTAATTTATAATTATTCCATCAAACAACTTTTGACTTACCTTTTTTCCCTAATTCGATCCTTGAGAATTTATTGTAGTGTTATTCAATGAGAAACATTTTGTACATATATATTCTTTTTTAGTGAAGAAGAATATTTTACATATCTCTTTTGTCAAGGATGAAGAAGAACTGTAACAATTCAATTGCTCTATCGATTAATATCTCAATTACTCAAATGTAATACAAGAATTTATTTTATGATCACTTATTGCAATAAAGTTTCCTATCATGCTTATACACACATAAATGTAATAAAATCTTTTCAAAGGCTTCTAAAACTATCTCAATGCCACCAAAGATCTTTTTCACAGCACATATATGATCTGTTTATTCTTAAAATAACTAATTATGTCTGTCACGGACATAAATTAATCATAACAATGACGTTGGTTGGCCAATGTATTGCATTTCTTGATCAATGTATCAACCGACATTCTAGTACAAACTTATGTTACACAAAATATATATAAGCATACTAATTGACCAATATGTCATACTAATCGACTTAGTAGGTAAAAAATGCACAAACTACTTTAAAACTCTAACATAAGTCAACCAAACATTCTCAAACAAGCCCTTTTTTTAATTCTCAAGATTTTCAAAGATTAAAACATATTTATTTGATAAAAAAATTGATCCAAAACTATTTCAAAAGTTTTATTGTAATTATTTTAATCATCAAGATTTTCTTTAAACTTAAACTAAATTTACTCTTGATTATAAAAGATTTATGAATTTCAGTAAGAGAAAAAGAAAGGTATAAGAAGAACTGGGGGAGATGATAAATAATGATATAACTTTACTTAAAATTATTGAAGGCATAACCCTCAATAGAAAACTTTGGCATACTAGCATACGAAAAAAAGAATTTCACATAAAGAGGTCCTTCATGTTCTTATAAGTGTTTAAGACATTTTCTTTTGAGTCTTATATCTTGTATTTAGCCTAAATATTTAATATGTATAACTTCCCTCTTAATTATTTAGCCTAAACATTTTCTTACTTAGCCTGCATATTTTCTTATGATGGCTTGTTTAATTAATTTATTTACTTGTCTTCTTTCATGTTTGCGTAGTTATTTACTTACTTTATCTCTTCTTTGTATTCTTATATCGTATTCTAAATTTATTCCATTATTTATGATATTACCTATTTTAAATTTTTATTTATACATATTTATCTATTTTATTTTTATATTATGTTATATTATATGTTTAATTAGTATTTTTCATATGAATTTATAACAAAAAATTCTCTACCAGTTAGAGGTAAATTTGCGTACTACTGGACTTCCCTAATCTCTGTGTATTAGTAAAACTTTCACTAGGTTATTGTTGTTGTTGTTGTTACATATAATGAAATGACCATCAAAATTTTAAGATAAGAATATATAAAGGATTACAATATTTGTTTCACTTGAAAGACTTCAATCTTTCTTGTTCTTGGTTTACTTGACTTGAATTACATTGAAACTCTCTTAGATTGTATATATGCACTTCACTTTGCTCATTTGTTAATCTTTTGAATGTTCAATTCATTTAATTGACTTCTTAACTTATTTTACCTTTTCATTTAACTTGATCTTTCACATATTGTATAATTTTATTATTATAGCTACTAATCTCACCAAAGTAAATTCATTAATAGCAATATATTATATTGTCATCAAAATTATTGATTAATACCTTAGTTGGTCAAATAATCTCCCTTTTATGATGATAAAACAATCGGTAAACTTTAGGAAAAAAAATAACGTCAAATCAATATGTAATGCATGCTCTCCATCATGCAAGATCAAATTTTAATATCATCACTCTCTTACCTTTTTTGTCAATATTAAAAGATATATGATATATAAATAACTTTCATATCTCCCCCATTAAAAACTCGATCGTATGGGTAAAATACATATGTAAAGTATTTATCAAGAAATAAACAAATGAAACTATATACCAATATAAAGATTAATGTATTTGTCTTTTCCTAGGCATATGCAACAATACTTTTTACCTTTAATTGTATATGCCAAGTTAATATGCTAAAATTCCATTTGTATGAAAGTAAATGGTTACTCTCTTTTATCTAACAACAACAATCACCTTACTTGATTCAATAATTAGTTTCTTAATGTCAATTTTCTTAGTTGACTTATGTGAGGACTCTTTATGATTATCCCTTTAAAATCAATTATTAGAGATGCCATATTTGTTACTCATTTGATATGAATGGAGGTGATACTAATTGTAGGTGTTTATTTGAAGTTATTTGATATTGACTTACAAGGTAAATAAGTCAATATAATCTAGGTACCCATACAAACTTGGGTTCTTAATGGTTAACTTTTGATTTCTTTTTAACCTATCTTCTAATGGATTCACTTAACAGGCATTGTTTTAAAAAGTAATTTCTTTTCTGTATGCTTATAAATCACTACAAAAGTGATATCTCATGAAAATATTTGAAGTTATATAGGTCATATGAGTAAGACCTATGAGAATATGATGCATATGCATTTTAAGTCTTCTTTGGATGTACGGTAAATATGTGCTCTCCCCTTGGATCTATAGGGAACATTGAATGTCCTTCTTATATGATTATGAGGCCTAACATATGAATTAACAAAAAACCTGTTTCTTTGTGCCTTTTAAGAACTATGAATATGTACCATATGGTTGTATAGTGGCCTATAGTGATTGTGAGCTTGTTTTATGTTATTTTGATGACAAAGATGCCTTTATGAACGAGAAAAATGTTGTATGCTCTTATGGTATGGTGTTTCATAAAAATTGTATTTATTTTTACTGTGTGAAGGATCCTTTTTAGGTTTAGAGTATGAACCGTACATAAACGCAGGTAATTTTATTTAAGCTTAGGACATGGAAGATGATAAAGATTTCATGTTTAGAATTAAAGTTTATATGCTCAAATGATGACTTAAACAATAACTCATCATTATATACATATTTTCCTTTAAAAAAATATTCTTAACATTGAATGGTGTACTTTTTTAAGTCTAATCATTCACTTGTCATTTGAACTATTTTGGGCTCCAAGTATGTATTATAGTTTTTCACACTATAAAGTGAGCATAAATAATGATGTTTTGAGAATATTGATTATTTTTTTTCAATGAATCATTGTTATGCAATGATTCATGCTCGTTGTCATTAACAACAACAACACTTTCTAATTTTGTCATGTTAGGTCATGTATTTCATATTTAATATTTTAATTTCTCATTTTTCAATCATGTATGCATCTAAGAGTACTCTTTACTCTCTTTATCCTTGAAATTGATTTTTTTTTCTTTTCAAGTTCATAACCTCTAGTCGTTAAACCAACTTTTCATATAAATGTAAAATACCATTATCATTATATAAATTTGAGAAAAAGGATATCCATCATTATTAATCAGATTCTTCACTCTCTAAATTACTTATATTATCCAATGGGGCCTTTGGGGCTTTCTTTATCTTGTAATCATTTTTTTTCTTTCTTCTCACTTCTTTCTTTCTTTGCCACCACATTTCATAATTCGCTAGTATCATCATATATAATTTCAAATGTGTTTTAAATACCATAAACATAATAATCCTCTATTTAGCACACTTGTATCAAATGAACTAAGAAGAACAACATTGCTTTGTTATTCAATACATTCAATTTCTCATCATGGACATCCTACTTACTCTTTTCTATATTCTCTCATAAATCAAAGTCATTGGCCATGAGAAAAATTTTCATCATTACTTTTAATGTAATTATTTTAGCTAAAAAATCTAGTAATATTAATATCTTAACTCTCTTGACTATATAGAAATTTGAAATTTGCCATAATAATCTTTACTCAAATTTCATCAAAAATCTACTCGCAATAAAAGAGACTAGCTCTTATACCAATCGTTGGTCCTCAAATGTATATTCACTTTTTGACTTGTTTGAAATTTAATGAATGATTTGTTTATTTTAATACATAGTTATATTTTATATAATGCATTCATAAAATAAATATAATAAGAATACAAGAGAGTAAGGAAAAAGAGATAAAAAGCAATTTATAATAATTTGGTAAAATAACACTTGGTTTATTTAAGTGATTGAACCCTTTCGTACATGCTTCTTCTTTGGATGAAGAGGAATCTTTACAAATCTTTTTTACCACGAGTGAAGAGGAATCGTAACAATTCAACTGCTCTCCCAATTGATATTTCAATCAATTAAATAAAATATAATAATTCCTTTCTTGATTTCCTAATAAACTAGGAGTCCATATCATGCTCAAACATATTAATATAATGAAATTCTCTCAAAAGCTTTCTATATGAATAGAACAAATTGTTTGGTCCAGACTGAGTTTAACAGGCCCGACTTGAGTTCATTAGATTTCAGATGGGACTTGAGTTAATTCATATATAATCTATTTATATTCAAAACAATTAAAAAATATACTTGTTAAAGACACTAAATAGATATTGCTTGACCAATATATGAAATTAGTCAACTAGTGTTCCTTTATAAACTCACAATTATTGGTCTAATATGTCATACTAGTATCCTAACATATGTACAAAATACACAAACCACATTAAAACCCTAATGTCCTAACTACAGCATTGGTCGATCAAACCTTTTAAACAAGTTCTTCCAAAATTTTTAATTTCTTTTGAAGATCAAAATACAGTCCTTTGATAAAATCTTAATCCATATTTTCATATATTAAGAGGGTTTTCTTTAAAATCATCTTGATTATAAAAATATTTATGAATTATGCACATAATAAAATAAGTATGCAATATTCGAGCCCTTGTACTATTAAAGTGATGAAGATGAATTTACAATGATTTGTTATACATAAATAGTAGGGTTGTAATGAGTCATGTCAAAGTCCAGGGTTAGATTGAAACACCTTAAAGGAGGTTCAAACTCGAGCTTAGCATAACGTACAATCAAACAGAAATCATATGGTTTAAACCCAATACCAGATCGGGTGTAAATAATTCCAATAAGTTTGAGCCTAATCAGGCTTTATCGAGACCAAGGCCTAATCAAATTGATTTAGGCCCAATAAACTTAACAGTTATTAGATGAGGAGGAAGAAATTGTAAAACAAAACTCAAGCTTCAAAAACTCATATTCTTAACCAATAATAAGGTGTAATGCTTAAATAACAATTAGATGTAGTGCATTCAATTCATATAAAAGACCTTCTTGTCTCTGTAATCATATGCATTTTAATGATCGACAATGAACAAAATGAATTACTCTACTAAGATTAGTGACGAGAAAACTAGGCGGCATGCAATACATGACACGTGAACTTAGACGACAATGTTAGAAATACATGTTAGTGGACTAATATAATCACAACTTAATTCCATATGTCTAATCATAATTAAATTGCCTAATGTATATTTAATAACCATAATGGGATGGTTACTTTGCTAATTGCATTTGAGGCACATGATGGTACCCTAATTATTATATGTTAGCCCATTAAACTATAGTCCATATACCCATAAACTATGATACAATTAGCCTATTCTACCCCTTAGGGTAGAACATGTCATATACATGACATAAGTGTGGTTGTTTTTGGGTAACATACATAATGTGTGTGTTTGGGTGAAAGAGAAAGGGGGTGTTCTACCATTAAACTCTCTCTTGCAAGGTTTGTATTTTCTCTCTTTGATAGGTTTGAAGAAACATGGAGAAGATGCAAATTCCAATTCCAAGTGTTGGAGGTATGCTTCTTGAATCTTGTTATGCTCTAAATAAAATGAATCTTGGTTGTTGAATGTAGTTTCATGCTGCATTGATTCTAGCAATTGGTATCAGAGACAGGTTATTTGATTTTAGAGCTCCATTTTTGGTTATTTTTATACCTCTTTCGGGTGAAATTGTTTTTTGACTAAACAACTTCGAAATGATGTATTTGTGGTTCAGAAGCGTTGCTTGGCTATTGTTGTTGTGTTTTACCTCTGTTTTGGAGCAAGAACCACGGTTTTTGGATGAGTTTTTTGTGTTTTATTCATGGCCAAAATGGGTATGTTGCTTTCATTTTTTGGAGCACATTTGGCTGAAATGGATATAATAGATCCATAGATCGTGAAAAATGGAAGAAAACATCGCAAGAACCGTCAGAAAAGAAGGTCGGAGGAGGGAGTTATGACCGTGTCGAATCGGCGGGTCCGTGGGTTGCCCCACCGACCTAGCTGGAGGTAAGGGACGACACATACGGCATCGTCCCGCGCCAGGCGTGGGCCGGTCACGTGGGTCGCCCGCGCACCCGACCCGCCAGCGAGTCGACCCAACTGGGCGGGCGCGCGTGTAGCCCACGCGCCCGACTCAAGGTCGGGTCCGACCCGAGCAGGCAAAACCGGCCCGACCCGGGGGACCCCGACCTGACTTAATAAAATATTATTTTTTATTTTATTTTTAAAAAAAATTTAAAAATTTTGACATTTTTTTCATGTTTTGCTCCAAATTTTATTTATGATTTTTCCAATATGTTTATGCATGAAATTAGTTAGTAAGTTTATATGCTAATTTCAGTTGTTTTAATCTTGTTAT
>JANZLF010000005.1:42001089-42013045 GCA_026546835.1 Erythroxylum foetidum | reverse complement strand
TATTAATTATTTAATAAAATTTATTATATTAAATATTACTATATTCTATTTGATATATTAATATTATAATTTGGTCATATTAAGAAGAATTATTGAGGGTATATTAGGTAGTATGTATTTATTATGTTACGTTCCATCCTAAACCTTCCAAATTGGAGGTTTCTTATTTTCACTGTTTATGATGGAATGGGACGTAACATGAAACCCTCCGCTTTCATCCCACTCCATTACATTTTATTATGAAACCTTCAAACAAATGATGGAAGTACAAATGATGGAAGTATGTTACGTTCCATTCCATTCTATTATTAACCCTCGAAACAAACAGGGCCTTAGCGAATTCGGATATCAGTATTGTAAACCCAAATACAAAAAAAGCAGGATAATGTGGACCACGGCGAGAGATTCCTCCAACTTGAGGTTGCATGGGATTTAGAATTTAGCTTTTGTTTGTGTGTTATTATACCACTTTGCTCTGTACTTTTTTACCTCCAAAAGTACCAAAAATGATCGCAGCAGGACCCACTTTAGCTCCAATGTTATAATAATCAGATCTAAAGATTAAACCATTAATGGACATTTTATAACTTGTGGTCCTAAAGGGAAGCAAAAAGTAGATTGTAAGAAAAAAAGGAGCTATCAAGGCCTGCCCTCTACTTCATGCTAATATATATATATATAATGACATTGCATAGAACATTTTAGGAAATATTGTGACAAAGACACTAACAAGGAAGATAAAAGAATCTACTTTGTTTCATATTGCTTATGATGTTGGGAGATGTGATTGCATAAGGTAATTAAATTAAAAATTAGACACATTTGGCGATTGGAATTTATTTTACTTCCTAAATAACTTCTCTTAATTCTTTAATACATGATTAACGGTACATGTATTAAGTAATATTTTAAGAACCGAATCGAAAGTTAAACCTGTAAGACAAAATGTTTAAGATTTAAAGGGTTAAATCGGTATTAGACTGTTATAATACCAGTTAAATATTGAATAAAATTAAAGAATTTGAGAAATGATTAACAGAAAATATCTTTTTTTATTGAATAATTTTAAAAAATTAATTATTAAATAAAAATTAATTAATTAATTATAGTTAATAAGTATTTATTAATTTATAAAAATCGATAGATTAATTAATAAATTGATCAATTTTTAACAATAAAAATTATCAAAATATTTTTTTTTTCCACAAACTTCAAAGAATTTCACTATATTTATCTATCAAATATAAAAAAATTCACGAACAGATAATGTGATGCCGACAATGAGCAATGCTCTGACACTTTGGGTTGTTACTTAGTCCAGTTCACGTCGTAGTCTCACTGTGAGCGGCCACTGTTCCAGGAGGCGCTTCCAAGACTGTTGTGTTGGCCCGACCAACCTCTACATGAATCCATTGATCATTATAACTTTCCACATATTCCACCAAGTGAAGAACAGTATGCATTTATTAGGTTTGCTTTATAATTTTATATTCTTTACATAGATTATTTATATGGGATTTTTTTTGAAAAAAGAAGTTAACATGTTATAAGTATTTTACTTTATTTAAATAAAAGAAACTATATTTGTTGCTAATTGAAATTTTTAGTTGAGTGGATTCTCTATTTATTTCAAACCCTCTATTTAGTTTTTAAATTAATCATCATCTACAATTTCATATTTGAATATGGTCTATCAAAAATAACCCGTCTATAATTAAGAATAAGGTTGTGTAATATAAGATATTTTTAAATTTTGCACTTCAACGAAATTTTTACTAAGAGTGTTCTTATTACTCTGTTCGTACCAAGAGTGTTTATCAATTTAATTCATGTGAATCCTATTTATTAAGTTAATAAATGCTCGTAAAATACGACACAAATAGAATAATAAGAATAAATAATCTATTTCCGTTGTTGCTGTCGCCGCCATCATTGTCGTCATCAGGGCATCTTCTAAATTGGTACAAGTAACTTAAACTTGTCAACTATCTTACCTTTAACAGTGGCATAATCATGCATTTATTTTCTTGACATTCTTTTTTTCTAAAATTGGCTTCAGTCCTCTCTTTCAACTTTATTTTTGTGCATTATGAGTCAACTGTCTGTGTTTATTTTTTTTAGAAATTGTTGCTTCAAAATAGGAAGCCAGAACAAAAATGAAAAAGAGACAAATAAGCAATGTTTTAAAAGCGACAAAATATTTCAAGTTTAAAAAATTTAATTGACATAAAATCGGCTAAAAATTAAATAATTTTAAAATTTAAAAATATGATTGAAAAAGATTATTTTTAATTATCGAAAAAATTTAAAAGTTTGATTAAAAAAGATTATTAAATAAAAATTAATTAATTATTTTAGTTTATAAAAATTTATTAATTTACTAAACTGACCGATTAAATAATAAAGTAAATAAATTAAATAATTTTTAACAACAAGAGTTATTAAAATAAACCGAACAAAAAAGTTAGACAATTCAAGATTGTTATAGTTGAATCGGCCAAATCGATTAAGTTTTTTAATTATTGTAAATAAATATTGTAATGGAAAAATATTAACGATATGAATGTGTATTAATGTTATTTTATTAAATAACGATTAAAGTCAACTAACAAAATAATAATGTAAAATAGTTGACGCCTATTTGGTAACTTCTTCTGTCATATTACAACCCCAAACTTGGAATTCTTCTATATAGGGGCATGGAGTAATTCTTGCATATAATTGGAGTAATTATATGCAAGACCTAACTTTTTCAATCGCATGCTTTACCTATTCAGTTCCTCACTGCCCTCAGGTATGGCAGATTGGTCCCACCAATAATTCTACCCATTTTTTACAATAACACACTTAAAAAAAATCCGATACTATATCCAAAAAAAGATTCCTGATACTTTAATTTTCTAAAAAATAAGATACAACAAAGACGAAGACGACGATAACAACGACGACGACAACTCCGTTTCACAAAGCTCTCTATTTTATAAAGATTAAAAGAGGAATATTAATTATATATAGCTTGTTTTCTTGTATTTTATAAAAAACTATTTTCGTAACTCAAATTATTGAATTTTTACAAGGCTTTTGATTCACTTACAAGATTAGATAAAAGACGGAACGAAGGTTATTTAAGAACAGAATAAAAGATGTAATTCTAAAATCAAATGAAGAAATACCCTTCTCCTTCTCATCATCATCATCATTACACTTAATTTGAAATTTCACATTAAAGCGGAGATTGAAAAAGTCTAATAATATACAACCTTACTCATATTATAAAAAATACTCTGTTATAAAAAATAGTGACAAAGGAATAGCTTACCATTACTCCCAATCCCAAGTCTTTGGCCTTTTAAAAAAGAAACACAAAAGGCAACGTGTAGTCATAAATGTAAAAGGTAAGAAAAGCGTCAACTGACTTTTCATTTTATTTAAAGAGTTTTCCCTTTTAAACACTACGTTTTGATCTTCCATTTAAACAGTTTTCCATTTTTAACAATTACTTAAGCTTCAGCAATCAGCACAGAGGTAAATAATCTCACTATTTAATTAAATAATTAATATTAATTAAAAAAGCTTACTCCAAGTCCAAGGAAGGAGGAAGACAATAGAAAATCCATCTGTTAGATTTTATTTAACTGCGTAGTATGCCTTTTCATGAGATCTACTTCTGAGGCCACTTGATAGGTAGATAGAGAGAGAGAGAGAGAGAGAGAGATGAGAGAAACACAAGAGGGAAGAGAGTGAGAGTGAAGGTTGATGATTTTAGACCTTAATCAAAGTTTCTCAAACGCTAATTCAACAATACTGAGCTTGGCTGGTATGGGTTTTTCTTTTTCTGTTTTTTTTTTTTGGTTTCAAGCAATTTGACTTTGGTGTCCGTACAAATGAAGATAGTTTATTTTCCCAAAGCCGTTTCTGCTTTCTTCTGTTTAATCAGATCTACTTTTGCGGTTCCTGCTTAGGCGGGGTTTCTGGGTCGTTTCTTTGCTGGGAAGATGTAATCTTTTTGCTAATGGGTTTTGTTTCGCTGATAATTAGTTTGTGTTCCGCTAAAAGAGTTCTCTTCTTTCTTGTTTTTGTTTCTCTTCTTTGATCATAATCAATCTCGAGCCTTTGAGGTTTCTAAATGGGTTTTGAGCTCTTTCTTTTTTTCTTTTTTCTTTTTGATTCTTCCACACTTGGTTGGCTACTAGGAGTTTTGTTCTGTTGAGCTTTTGTTCTTTTGATTTTAGTGTCTGGCGACTTATAATTTTAGGTTGCTAGGAGTTAGTGTTGAAGTTGAGAGAAAAGTAATTTGTAACTATGTGGAGAGAATGATCTTATCTGCTCTCTATTTCCCCTACCCTTTAGTGATTGAACTTGTTGATCACACTACTGTTACGATTGAGGTTAGGTCTTGTACCGTGTTTGGTGAACTTTTTTACGGAGTTGTACACAGTTTGAATGCTGTTACTTTGTTCTGGATGCTATCAATTGATGCTATTGCTACAAATTGCCTGTAATCTCGATCTTTTATGTTGTGAAATTAACTTTTGCTTCTGAATACTTCATTTAAGTACCTATCTTGGAAGTTCAGCGGCTACCGTTTAACAAATATATAGTTACTTACACGTCCACCTCTTTGCATAAATACAGGCATCTGTGTGACTTTTTCTGGATAAGTATTTGGAGCCTCTGTAGAACTTCAGTAATTTTTTACTCTAATCAGTTGTGGATACCAGAAGAACGTGTGAGGACTTCAAATGTCCTAAGTTGCTGCTCTTATCAGGTACTGAACCAGGAATCTAAGGTGTTGTAGCTACTCTACAGGAGCAAGTGAGTTGAGCTGGGATCAAGTTGTAGATTGGTCTTTGATGATCACACTCAGCTATGCATGTAATTGGCAGTCATATGCAACAAGTTTTGCTTCAAGGAGATTGCTTGTGGTTTGATGTGCATTATATGGGGCTGGAAGTGGCTTGCATGTCTTAGGAGAAGCAGATTTAAGCAGCAACAGAATTCAATCGCTCTTATAACTCTAGGAGGTTGTTCTTTGCTTGAAAATTCTGTTTAATTAGTGCATTGTGCCGGTTGTTCATTTTGGTTGCTGATTGAGACATGGAAGCTGAGTTTGTAAGTACTAACAATCTGCCGGGTGTTCTTCATGGAATGCTTCCTGCTATTGCACCGGCGCTTCTGATTGCACTGGGATATGTTGACCCTGGAAAGTGGGCAGCAACAGTTGAAGGAGGTGCTCGTTTTGGATTTGATCTGGTATTTCCTATGGTCTTTTTCAATGTTGCTGCAATGCTGTGCCAATACCTATCAGCTCGGATTGGTGTGGTTACTGGAAGAGATCTTGCCCAGGTAATATTTAATCAGCTTTGTGCTCATCCGAGTTAATTTATATTTTTTATTTGGTATTGCATTGTTTTATTTTCCCTACACATATACATTATCTTGAGTTCTATTGCCCTTATGTTTTCCTAGATTACTGAAATTGAAATGTATCAAGAAGCGGCCTAAATGTACATAGAATTGTTTGTCGATGCCACATAATGTACATAGAATTGTTTGTCGATGCCACATAATGTCCCTCTCTTATTTAGCATGGGAAGGAAAGCATGTAGTTGTTCATCTATGGATCTTGAGTTTTTCAATTAAATGACCATATGTTTGTTGTTTGTGCTGGTTATACATTTTCATTTCAAAGAATCTGTAATCGCTTCAAGAACTTCCATTTTAACTTTCTGTTATGCAAAGAACTTGTTTACTACTCTTGGACATTATCTAACTGGGTTTTGATTTACCAAACTTGTTTCTTCTTTATTGATGCTACAGATTTGCAGCACTGAGTACAACAAGTTCACATGCATGTGTCTGGGAGTCCAAACAGCACTTTCTGTGGTCATGTTGGACCTTACCATGGTAGTAGTCTCATACTTGGTCACCTGCAGTTACTTTTAGTTAGTAGAACTGGTCAATTTGCAAATTGATTAAATTGCTTTGCCGGACCTAATTAACATTTGCTCCTAACTTGTAAATTTCCTGATTGTATTAGATCATTGGCATTGCACATGGACTTAATCTTCTCCTTGGGATGGACTTGTCCACTTGTGTTTTTTTTACTGCACTGGATGCAGTTTTCTCCCCACTTTTTTTCACCTTCCTGGTAAGTTAGACCAGTGGGACTTCTTTTTGTTCTTTCTTTCTAGAAAATTCACCTATAATTTTTAACTACTTGCTTTTCAGGAGAGATACAAGGCAAATTTTCTCTTAACACGTTTTGTGGTTCCTATATTAGCCCTTTATATCTTTGGAGTATTCAGCAGTAAGCAAGAAACCCCACTTTCCACGAATGGGGTGCTGACAAAGTTAAATGAGGAAAGTTTGTTTGCCTTGATGAGTCTTCTTGGAGCAAATATCATGCCTCATAATTTTTACCTTCATTCTTCTATGGTTCTGGTATGTGTCTTTTCCTCCAATCTTTTCCTTCAACATGATAGCCACCATTTTCTATTGTTGCGGTGATTTTCTTGTGTCTGTATGCTTCTGTGTACGCAGGCTTATGCATGTGTGTAGTTCTTTAGTTAAAGGTTGCTCTGCACAGGGTGGCAGATGTGGCATGGTTAGAAGGAATTACTATTGTCTTTGATTTCTTGAATTTTTGCTATGGTTATTAACTTTTGTTCTTTCTTGTTGCTGATTTTTGCACCCATTTACTAGCTTTTGGATGCTATTTGAGTTTCTTGTTCTTTCAAATAACTGATACCGACATTTTCGGTTTGAATATATCTGAAATTTGATATTTCAATGTTTTACAGCAACATCAGGGACCACGTGATGTCTCTGAGAATGCCTTGTGTCATAAGCATTTCTGGGCCATATTTTGCACATTCTTTGGCATTGCGGTGGTGAATTATGTGCTTTTGAATTCAGCTGCAAATGTGTTCTATAGTAGTGACCTGGTTTTGCTTACATTTCCTGATGCATTGTCACTACTGGAACAGGTAATTCCTGATTGTATGACCATTTTTAACATGCAACGCAACATTATGTATAACCTTTAATGTACTCTTTCATTTGTTTTTCTTTCCAAATAATTGATGCAGGTTTTCAGGAGTCCAGTAGCACACTTTGCTTTTGTACTAATTTTGTACCTCACAAATCAAATAACTGCATTAACCTGGAATCTTGGCGGACAAGTAATCTTACATGATTTTCTCAGTCTGGATATGCCTAATTGGCTTCAACGTGCTACTGTTAGAATTATTGCCCTTGTCCCAGCCCTTTATTGTGTATGGACATCAGGAGTTGAAGGAGTATATCAACTGCTTATGTTTTCCCAAGTTATAATAGCTCTGCTACTTCCATCTTCTGTAATCCCACTTTTCCGAGTCGCATCATCCAGACAAGTCATGGGTGTCTACAAAATTTCTCAACTTCTGGAATTCATTGCGGTGATTACATTCATGGGCTTGCTAGGTCTGCAGATTATATTTGTTATAGAGATAATATTTGGGGATAGTGATTGGGTAGGGAATTTGAGGTGGAACATGGGCATTACTTCATCTGTGCCTTACATTACTCTGCTCTTGACTGCCTCTTCATCATTTTGTCTAATCCTTTGGTTAGCAGTTACTCCGTTGAAATCTGCAACCCTGCTAGATGCTCAGGTTTGGAGCTGGGATGTACAAGATCCCACACATGAGCTATCTCGAGGGAGGGAGGAAATAATTTCGGGTGAAACTAGATACGATCGAGAAGAACACACTTACAAGCAGGAACAGGTTTTGACATCAGACAAATCCATCGACGGCTACCCAGATATACTTATCACAAAAGCTGGTCCTAATTTACCTGTAACGGCTGTGGAGTCTCATAATAATCTTCATCTGACAACTATTGAGGAGAATCATTCCCATGGTACTTTTCCCAGTGACCAGGTATGCTACCAACAGGATCATGCACCCAGTGAAGAGTCTTTGTCTATGGCAGTTGCAGTTAATGATGTTTCTGATGGTGATTCGGTAGATTACAAGACATTTAAGATTGAATCAATTGACAGAGTTGAAAAGACTGTGGTTGTGGAAGGAGATTCACAGGTTGAAAAGAAGGATGATGAGGCAGATGCTTGGGAGCCTGAAGAATTGCCAAAAGGAGTTCCTGGAAGCACCTCACCATTGACTTCTGATGGTCCAGCATCATTGAGGAGTCTCAGTGGAAAAAGTGATGAGGGTGGCAATGGTGCTGGAAGCCTCTCAAGATTAGCTGGGTTGGGTCGAGCTGCAAGACGCCAATTTGCTGCAACTCTGGTTGAATTTTGGGAGCAGTTGTATGACTCTCATGGGCAATCAACTTCTGATGCTAAGTTGAGAAAGTGGGATGTCTTGTTTGCTGATTCAAAGCTTGCGTCCTCTTTACTGAAAGTGGATACAACTGGAAAGGATTTTGGTGGATATTTCCCATCTGTAGGTGGTAGAGGATCTGACCCTATGGTAAATTCAAGCTTATCTGATTCTCCCAGGCAGCCAAGGATACAAAACTTTATTGACTCATTATACGCATATCAGAGGGGATCTTCCTCTATGTGGTCCAATCACATGCAATTACCGGATGCGTATGTTCAAGGTTCCAGCTGCAATGTTGTGGACTCTTCTGAGAAGAGGTATTCTAGTATGCGTACTCTGCCATCAACTGACGGCTGGGATACCCAACCAGCTACGGTTCGTGGTTCCAGCCACAATGTTTTGGAATCTACTGAAAAGAAGTATTCTAGTTTGCGAAATCTACCATCAACTTATGGCTGGGATGCCCAGCCAGCTACCATTTATGGTTCCAACCGCAATTTTCTGGAATCTACTGGGAAGAGGTATTCTAGTATGCGCACTCTGCCGTCAAATGACGGCTGGGATACCCAGCCAACTACAGTTCCTGGTTCCAGCCACAATGTTTTGGAACCCAGTGAGAAGAAGTATTGTAGTATGCAAACTCTACCATCAACTGATGGCTGGGATACCCTACCAACTACCATTCCTGGTTCTAGCTGCAGTGTTTTGGAATCTACTGAGAAGAGGTATTCTAGTATGCGAAATCTACCATCAACTGATGGCTGGGATACCCAGCCAGCTACAGTTCATGGTTATCAAATAGCACCAATTGTAAACCGGATTGCTAAGGACAGTAGTTCCAATTGTTTAAATGATCAGTGGGAATCAGCAGCACCTTTATCCCCATCTCTAGGTCCTAGAAATTTTAGTGGCCCATATGCAGCTGCATGGGCACAGAGGTTGCAAAATGGATCGAGCTCTCCCCAAGCCTCACGATTTACAGCATCTAGAAATATTCTGCCCCAACCTGACACAGCATATTATGGTGCTTGCTCATCTGGATTGTCCGACGATGGGGGTATGTCCATCAATTCAAAAAAGTACCACAGCCTGCCTGACATTCCTGGACTACCCGGGCCGTATTCCAGCTTATTGCCTGGAAAGAGTGCACAGTGGGACAGTCCTGTTAGTTTTGGATCATCTATTGGCAGAACAAACAATGAGCAGTCCTTTTATGCAAATACTGGGTCAGGAACAGGGGGTTCGTTGGCTTTTGATGAGCTATCAAGAGGCTACGGAGATGGATCTCTCTGGTCCAAACAGCCATTTCAGCAGTTTGGTGTGGCTGATAGAACTCGATCTCTTGGGAGCAATGCTGGAAGGTTGTCAAATTCAGTAGCTCGAGAAGGTACTTATCTTATGGATTCAGAGGCCCAGCTTCTTCAATCTTTCAGAGACTGCATGATGAAGCTTTTGAAAATGGAAGGATCTGATTGGTTGTTTAGGCAAAATGATGGTGCTGATGAAGAGCTCATTGATCGTGTGGCTGCAAGGGAGAAGTATTTGTATGAAGCCGAAATGAGAGACGTGAACCTTTCTGGTTCTTTGAGATATGACGAAACAGGTACAGGAATTATATCAGTATCCTCGGTTCCCAATTGCGGAGAGGACTGTGTCTGGAGAACGGATTTGGTGGTCAGCTTTGGTGTCTGGTGTATTCATCGAATTCTAGATTTGTCCCTCATGGAAAGCCGACCTGAACTCTGGGGCAAGTATACTTTTGCATTAAACCGTCTTCAGGTATATTTCTTTACCGGGTGTCTACATAAAATGTTTATTCATGTTTACAGTTTGTTGGCTATATAAAAGAGCACCTCTATTTTAGTTGGATACTGTTGGGCCAAATTATGCTCATCTCCTGCGCTCACTCATGCTTTCAACATTGAGCTCTACTACTTTGTATATGTGAATGGCTTGTTTATGACCTGTATATAATGTACATTGTCAGTGTGATCTACTTTTACCTCTCAGCCACTCTCAGTCTCTCTCTCAATCTGTGTGTTTGTGTGTGTTTTCTCTTAAACATTATAAAGCAATATTACTTTGGTTAACAGGGAATCATAGATGTGGCGTTTTCGAAGCCCCGCAGCCCTCTTTCCCCATGTTTATGCCTCCAATTCCCCCCTACTTACCAAAATAGGTCAAGCCCCCCTCTTTCAAATGGAATGTTACCCCCTACAGCAAAACCAGGCAGGGGAAAGTGCACAACTTCATCAATGCTGTTGGATTTAATAAAGGATGTTGAGCTGGCCATATCTAGTCGTAAGGGTCGATCAGGGACTGCTGCGGGAGATGTGGCTTTCCCAAAGGGAAAAGAGAATCTGGCTTCGGTGCTGAAGCGATACAAGCGCAGGCTATCCAACAAGTGGTAAATGAGTAAAGGGAAAGTGGAGGAGGCAATTGCATTAGGCTCTTTACGCTCAGTTTGGCTCAGGTGGGTGATACTGAGCTCTTTGATAATTCCAACAGCAGCTTAGTGCGGTGATCAGGTCATTGATTCACTTCTGGGTATGGCAAGCTTACTCTCTTGTACTAAAAGAAATGTGCTGCATATCATGTGATTGTGTGTTTATGTATACATAGGGACAAAATTACTGGAAATGTACTTTGCGGCAGAATCAAAGAAAATGGTTAGAAAGGGTAAAAGTTGATCAGGTGCTACTCTGACTCTGTTTCTGTATATATGTCACCTTTGTCATAAAGTGCACAGCAAGAGAAGTTCGTTTCACTTCAGGAAGGTATTTGTTTACCTGATTTGTGACCAGTACAAGTGATTACTTTAAACTATTCCATATCAGGCGCAGTTAAAGCAACCCAGAACGTAAGAGTGACAAGCCTCTTGCTTCCCCTAAACAAAAAAAAACAAAAAAAAAATATTTTACCATCAAATATATATATATATATATATATATATATAGAAATTAGTAAATATATTGTAAATACTTGATCAACACATATCTCAAAATAATATTAATAACGAACCATTTTCGGTATTTATAAACTGATTTTAATTTGGTAAATAGATTTTATTTTATTTTAAAATGGAAAAATCTACACTAAGAACAATTTAATATCTGTGGATTGAATGTATAACTTCAATATTATACATACTTAATGTTCCCATATTTCAAAATCAATTTAAAGTTTCAATTGTTAAATCATCTTCATTTGAATTAGTATTTTTTGATAAAATAATTATCTTTTGATATTAAATATTGGTTTTGATTTAATAACGGATATATCAGTTAATTTAATTTATACTTTTTAAATTAGAATCACTTTTACTAAAATTGCCACATGTCAAATTTGGTGAATCTAACTATATATATATATATACTATTTATGTAAATATTTTAAATTATTAAATTTAGTATTTTTAGTATTTTGAATACTTAATTCCTACATATGTTACAATAATTACAATTTAATAAATTAACTATTTCAATGTTTTTAATTAACTTAAATTTTATAAATAAAATATAGTTTTTATTAAATATACAAGAAATTTTCAAATTATAAATTAATAATATTTTGATATATGTGAACTAAATATCAAATGCTTTCTCTTACATTAAAGAGGACAAATT
>JANZLF010000005.1:41952933-41976527 GCA_026546835.1 Erythroxylum foetidum | reverse complement strand
AGGACTTTGACAAGGTGTTCACAGCCATGTGCCAGGGAATGATCATTGATCCAATGCTAGATTGCCTCAAGGAATGGAATGGAGCTCCTCTTCCTCTCTGTTAAATATGTTTCTTTTTATTTCTGCTTTCGATTTGTTCCCAAATCCCTTCTCAATGTTTGAAGGGATTGTCTATATACATAAATCTGCGACATGTGACTATGAGAACGCTTTTGTTTCCATTATCTTGTTTAATTTTCCATCTCTTTTTATCTGCATTTTAGTACTTATTTATTATTAATTATGCTATAAAAGAGTTTCATGTCTTTTATCCTTTTAAAAAATTATGCTACTTTTCAATTAAAAAAACACAAGGATGTGAATTATTAAATTAAATATTATTTTTAAAAATATTAACTGAAGAGAACTTAAAAAATAAAAAACTATAAAAACATTTATCTTTCAATTAGGTTATATTTAACAAAAGTTATCGCAAAATATTTTTATTTTCTTGCCAGTTAACTATTTATATAGTTTTATCAGTTAAATTTCAATTATAAAAATATAGTTTAATAATGTGAAATATATATTTTTTATAAATAAAATGACATAAGTGAAAAGATGAAATTAGGAATCTTTTGAATTATACTATTTTAAATAAATATTTTTTGCTTTTAAATTATATTTCATCTTAGACCGGACCTAATATGTTTTTATTTGTCAAGCTTAGTATAGCCCATTGCCATCCTTAGACCGGACCTGATATGTTTTTATTTGTATTTATTTATATTAAGGTTTATTATAATGATTTTGAATTCATTTTTTATAATTTATTATATTAAAAAAAGAAAAGTTGCAATAATATGGAAAATTAAAAGGGAGCCAGGAAAAAGTCAACCGTAGGAATATGATTGATGCTTAATTTTCTTTTCATCTCGCATTTGAATAATAATAATTAATAATAATGATAGTAACAAAAACGCTAAACGATAGCGGAGAAAAAGAAGAGCGCTTGGACAAACAACAGCGATTGTTCGATCAATCAGTGCAACGCCAATGGCTTCTCAACTCTTGAGACGCGCTTTTCGGAGCAGCAATACACGGATCCTCTCCTCAAAGACAAAGGACCAGTCGTTGCTCACCTCTGTTGTTGCTAGGCCTTTCTCTTCTTCCCCGGCTACGATCACCGCCACTCTCTTCCCCGGAGATGGCATCGGCCCCGAGATCGCGGACTCCGTCAAGCAGGTCGTTATCACTTGATGATTTCGTATTTTAGTTGGTTGGATGGAGTTTTGGTCTCTTTTTTTTTGTATTTTGTTTGTTTTTATTCGGAGAATTGAGCTCTGGTTTGTGAGAAATTTTGTCTTGTTGATTCGAATTGTAGTGATCTTGTTGCTTTTTGATGGCTTCTATAGCAAGATTTACTCTTTTGGCGGAAAAAATGGTGCATTTAGTGAAATAAAGCACTGGTGTTGCGGTGGGCTGAACAATTTCCAGGGAGTAGTTAGGAGCGAAATATTTTACGTTTTGGTGGTATTCCTGAGTACGATGCAAATTAGAGTATGTTGAGAACGCGGTGTCATAGATTTAGAGCGTTAAAGAGGACGCCTGACAATCGATTTGCAATGCAGGCCCAGTGTGGCGCTTGTCCCATAAACTTGAAGTGGCGTCCATATTCAACTTTCGTGGTGCAAGGTCCTATAAACACAAAAAGAGGTCTCCTGTTATAGACCTCAGAAAGGTTACGTTAATATACTTCTTTGATGATGGTGTTGTCATCTTAACGGGGGAGATATCCTTCATGAATGGGTTTGGCTACTCAAATAGTTTCAGCTTTTGAAGTAGAGAAAGATATATGTACTCCTCAGCAATTATTTTGCAGTTAGTACTTATGGTTTCTGTGTATAACTTGGACTAATGAATGGAAATTCTGTTGAAATGCCAGTGAAAACACACATTATGTGTGTTCTTGTTCATGTGGGATATATCATTTAACTTATTGTAAATGGAAAAACATTGGTCTGAAGTTGTCATATCTAGTATTTTTGTTATTACTTATGAATTATGATTGTAGCTTAATTTATGTATTTCTGTTCTTGGTTCATTTTATGTCTAAATGTCCTAGTTTCCATCATTGCAGATATTTAAAGCTGCCGAGGTGCCAATTGAATGGGAAGAGCACTATGTTGGGGATCAAATAGATCCTAGAACCCAGAGTTTCCTAACATGGGAAAGTTTGGAATCTGTGCGACGGAATAGGGTAGGTTTGAAAGGACCGATGGCTACACCAATTGGGAAAGGCCATCGCTCTTTGAACCTTACTCTTAGAAAGGAACTTAATTTGTATGCCAATGTAAGACCTTGCTACAGCCTTCCTGGTTACAAAACACGGTATGACGATGTTAATCTTATTACCATTCGTGAGAATACTGAAGGGGAATACAGTGGACTTGAACACCAAGTAAGTTGCTTTTGTTGTTGAATTAACCTAAGCAAACAAACAATATATTGAATAAACACAGTATGTATTCTTTGGTTTTAGGTGGTCAGAGGTGTGGTTGAAAGTCTAAAAATCATTACTCGTCAGGCAAGTTTAAGGGTTGCTGAATATGCATTCCATTATGCAAAGGCCCATGGACGTGAGAGAGTGTCTGCCATACACAAGGCTAACATTATGCAGAAAACTGACGGCCTTTTTCTAAAGGTATGGTATTTGAAAATTTTAGTCTGTTGCAAATCCCTTGATTTTAACCATTTATTTGCAAATTAAGTTTCGCATTTTTTTTTTTTTGCAGAGCTGTCGTGAGGTTGCTGAGAAGTATCCGGAGATTGTGTATGAGGAAGTTGTTATCGACAACTGCTGTATGATGGTACAGTAATTTTCCTTTTTGGATAACTTTAAACTTAGACTGGATAAGGAAATGATTTCTTCTGTCTTCTCTCCACTAAGAAAGAAAACCAACGAAGTTTACCTTTTTGGATATTTTAAACTTAGACTGGATGAGGAATTGATTTCTTTGTTCTCTCCACTAAAAGAAAACCAATGAAGTTTTCCATTTTGGACATTTTAAACTTAGACTGGATGAGGAATTGATTTCTTCTTTCTCTCCACTAAAAGAAAACCAGTGAAGTTTTCCTTCCTGTTTGTCAAACTGCTTGTGTATTGATGACAAAGCCAAGGAATTTCTCTGATTATTTTATTTATGTATGTACAGCTTGTGAAGAATCCAGCACTTTTCGATGTATTAGTGATGCCCAACCTCTATGGTGATATAATTAGTGACCTTTGTGCAGGATTGATTGGTGGCCTGGGCTTAACACCAAGGTATTAAAGATCTTTTTTTCCTTTTAGTTTTAGTCACATCTAGTTTATCCAACAGCATTTGACTTCCTATGCAGCTGCAACATTGGTGAGGGAGGTATTGCTCTTGCTGAAGCAGTACACGGGTCAGCACCTGATATTGCTGGGAAGGTTAGCCTGCACAGCTGATTTATTATTTATTTTACCTACAGTTTCTGCATAAGTTGCAATTGTCTATGTACTTGTTCTGTAATTATGCTGAGTGGTACTCAAGATGAAAATTTTCCTTGACTTTTCTTGCATCTGATTTGACAAAACTATTAGTCTTGGTGTATTATAAGTTTATAAAATTATTGGTAGCCTGAACTTGGTGGGAGGTTTCATACTTTTTGATGAAAGACAGACTTTGTGCAAGCACATAGTCATTGGGGTTGTGTTAGAGACCACCTCCTCTAACAATATTCCACACAAGCAATGTGTACCTGCACTTCAACTTCAACACACAATAACCATGGAACATACAGTAACAATGGAGATAAACATAGAAAATGGATTAGCGACAACGGCTATCCGGACTTGTTATTCCTTAGCTAGTCTTAGAGGGCTAGCTGAACCTCCAAACAATTACCAATTATCAATTCATAACCGAATGACCCACATTCTCCCCCCTAACAAACTTATATTCTGTTCTCTAACTAACTTCCCCCTCACTTCTCTCTCACTTATTCCTATAACCCATCACCGATTCCCTCAATTACCCCCCACTCGTATTTCCCTTCTTCTTGCTATATTTTTGCTGAAACCTAGTCTCAACAGGTTGTCTAAGGTGTTCGTGATCATAGGAGCTTCTTGAAAGAGGTTTATTTCCTTGAACTTTCCTAATTGGAGTGTCCTAAGTAATGTTGCAAACAATTGTGTTTCTTACTGGATATTTGCATCATCTGAGACGTTATATCCGTTATTTGCTTGTGGTAGGTATCATGATGCGTGATTCTTCATTTGCCCTTTATAATGATATTTCATACTTAATTTTATTTGTATATGTTCAGTATCATGTAGTATTCTTGGTGATTTTCTTGATTATTATTTAGGATCTACTTCTTCGGAGGTTCTGCTGCTATTGGAGGATAAAAATGCTTTCTCAAACTGTTTTCTTTTTCATTACGAAGTGTGTGGCTCTTTTAGGAATTAATCCCTGATCAAATTCTATGCTTCTTGTACTTTTCATTTACCAATAATTTACTTGCTTCTGTAACTTATGTGGTTAAAATTTAAATGTATGCAGAATTTGGCTAATCCAACTGCTTTACTATTAAGTTCTGTGACAATGTTACGACATTTAGAGCTCCACGAAAAAGCAGATCAGATCCAGAACGCTATACTCAAAACAATAGCTGAGGGAAAATACCGAACTGCTGACCTTGGCGGTTCTGCATCAACCACAGATTTTACAAAGGCAATCTGTGATCATCTTTGAATATTGCTGAGTTTAATTTTGCTTTCAGTTCAATGAAAATAGTCTGTGTTGACGCGGATTCAGTGCCTTGCTTGGATCTGTTTTTAAGTTATTTCAAGATCACAATCCCTTGTTATGTAGAGTATATCATTGAATTGCTCATCCACAAACAAGAGCATGTGGAGAGAAATTAACGAGCTTTCTCGAGATGAAATAATTGGCATTTCTTGAAAGGCTAATTTATTATTATTATTATTTTTGTACCAAGTGGTTGTTCAAACTGGAAATAAAGGGCTGTTGCCTTCATCCTTATTACCTTGCTTTCCTGCACTTTACATATGACTTCATCCTTTTGTTATGTTTTGCCAAATTTACTTTAGACATTTTTTTTTAAAGGTGTGCTTGATTGGGCGGTTATTAATAAAATGAAATGGAACGTAATATTATTCTATCTTTTAGGAGGAGTGTTTATGATGAAATGAAATAGAATATGATAGAATAGGAAGGGTTTTACATAATACCTTATTTTATCTTAAACAGTAAAAATAAGTTATCTTCAATTTGAGAGTTTATGATAGAATGTAAAATGATAAATAACATATCAGTATATAATATTATCAATCTTTTCATCCTTCTTAAACAACATTTTTTTAATATTATATTTTTTAATATTTTATTTTATTATAAATTATTTTATTCTATTAAAAATCTTACATTAAATTAAATACAGCTTAAGATGAAACTATTATTAAAATCTTATGTAAGTAGATAGAATGCTAAGTGTGAAATTAAGGTTGACATCTTGGCCATTCCTAAAAGGTTTGAGTTTATTGATATATTATGCTAAATTAATATTATTATATATTTTTCTCTAAAATTTATAAGTAAAAATGATATTATTTTAATACAATATATTAATGTTAGCAGTATTTATTTTTAAAATTTAATACATGACTCTAATTGCTATTCTTAATCTATAAAAGAAAATGTCAAACTACTAAAAGCCCATACCTACTTCCACCAACCCCAGCAAATTATACACATTGTATATTGACAATAAGAAACAGTAAAAAGCTGCAGTGCCATTTAATACACCAACCTACCTTTTTTGTGTGGTCAATTGGGTTGGTAAGATTGAGACCCACCACCACGTCACCGTTCATACTCCAATAAACACGGGATTTCCCTTGTATTTTAGATCTCATCTCGCCCCCAGCACCAGCACCAGCACAACTACTAGTTCCTCCAAGCAAGCTCGTCACTTTGCTTTGTTTCTCATTATTCTAAGCCAACCCACTTAATGGCCTCCGATGGAATCCTCATGGGTATGGGCAATCCACTGCTCGATATCTCTGCCGTTGTGGACGAGGAATTCCTGCAAAAGTATGCATCTTTGCTGAAACAATTGTTAGTCTAGTTTAGGAGTTGAAAATGGGACTCATGTCTAGTTTAATCGTGGATCTATTGCCATGTTATGATTTCTACTTTGGATTTATTGTGTGCTCATTTCTGAATGAGATTTGTATTAGGAAACATTTTGATTTATTTATTGGAAACTTGAAATGGTTGCTTTTTGGCGTAACAGGTATGGCGTCGCATTGAACAATGCGATTCTTGCAGAAGAAAAGCATCTACCCATGTAAGCGCTTAGTGTACTTAGCCCTATGTAACTGTTAATTATACTCGTTCTTAGCATGTGTAGTCAAATATACGTCTTTTCTTTCGGAAATACTGGATCTTGCCATGACTTTTACTTATTTAATTATGATGTTGCGAGTTTTGTTATGTTTCATTGGAACTTTGGATGCTCTTAATTAATTAGATGTTTCAAGCTTCAATCTTTTGGTGAAAATTTAAGCATATATCAAAACTTGAATTTTCTACTCTTAGTGTTGGATATTGATGTCGAATTTGTTTCTCCAGATCTAGTTGTGACTACCTAAGCATTCTCCATTGGCAATCCTAGTTTTTTATGTGACAAATAGGAAACAACGAACCTTTTAGGTTAATGGCCGCTGAGGAACTCAGAATTTTTTTGAAACACTTCATGTACAGTTTCAAAGTTTTTGTTGGCTACTTATATGCCAGTCTAGCATCCATATTCATTCAAACTTTATATGAACTCGTTTTCTTTGTAAATGCAACTTCTGCTTCAAAAGTTTATAACTTTTGAGCTGATACATTACCGAATCTTTTCATTAACTGTTACTCAGGTACGAGGAAATGACTTCCAAGTACAGTGTTGAGTACATTGCTGGAGGTATGAATCTAACCTAAAACAATTTCTTTCTGGAGAAAAATCGTCTTCTCTATGTTTTCTGCTTGCATATGCCAGTTAGTCATGGGTTCTCTTTTATCTTTTAACTACAGGTGCTACTCAAAATTCTATCCGTGTAGCCCAGGTAGACTGATAAATGGGATATCATTCGCAAGAGAGGATTTTGTTGTTTAAATTTACAACAATATAACTAATTTCTCTTTGCTATAATAGTGGATGCTTCAAGTTCCTGGTGGAACGAGTTACATTGGATGCATAGGGAAGGATCAGTTTGGAGAGGAAATGAAGAAGAACAGTAAGCTTGCTGGTGTCAATGTAGGTGGTTCCTTATTTCCGTTTATGTTCATTCAGATTGTTAAAATTATTTAGTGTTTTGCCTTTTAGAATGGTAACTATACAGTTAGTTTTCGATTTTATATACCAAAAAGGAGTGAACATTACAACAATTCAGGTCCACTACTATGAGGATGAGTCTACACCAACAGGAACTTGTGCTGTTTGTGTCGTAGGTGGTGAGAGGTTAGTCTGTCTTGAGCTTTGTTTCAGAGCACCTTTAATTCTCTGTCAAGGGTACTACTCTTTTGCAGTTTGCACATTGAAAGGACATTTTTGAACTAATTTTTAGGTCACTCATTGCTAATCTGTCGGCTGCAAATTGCTATAAATCTGAGCATCTGAAGCGTCCAGAAAACTGGGCATTGGGTATGCTATATTCTTCAACATCATTCTCTCTGACCTTTAAAATATTTCTTGAGAGTTGAAATTACTTGTGAAATCAATCTTGGGCAGTTGAGAAAGCCAAGTACTTCTATATTGCTGGATTCTTTCTCACAGTATCTCCAGACTCCATACAGCTTGTTGCTGAACATGCTGCCGCAAAGAACAAGGTACATCATGTGATGCAATTCGGAATCAATTTTCTTTTGATATTTTGCACTATTAACGTAGTTATATGTATCATAATCTTAATACCTGCAGGTATTCATGATGAACCTTTCTGCTCCATTTATTTGTGAGTTCTTCAAGGATGCACAGGAGAAAGTTCTACCGTGAGCTCCCTCTTTCCCCATTATTACTTGATGATTTAACTCTCAATTAGGCCATATAACCATGATGAGGGATGTCATACTTATTTTGTATCTCAGGTATATGGACTATGTCTTTGGTAATGAGACAGAAGCTAAAACCTTCTCAAAAGTTCATGGTTGGGAGGTAATCTTTGCGTGCTACCTAGTTTCCAAGTTCATATATTTATGTTAACTCTGATGATATATGTGCAATGGTCAGACTGACAACGTGGAAGAAATAGCACTAAAGATTTCCCAGTGGCCCAAAGCATCTGGGACATACAAGAGGATTACTGTTATCACCCAGGGTGCAGATCCTGTCATTGTTGCTGAGGATGGGAAAGTGAAGACGTTTCCCGTAGTATTGTTACCTAAAGAGAAGCTTGTCGATACAAATGGAGCAGGTATTCTTCTTTCTGTTTCAGAATATGTAGGCTCGATCTGGTATCCCATTAAATCCACTAAATGGGTATCACCCATCTTCCTGATTTTCAATTTCGTCCAACACCTTAATACCCTGCTTGCCATCATACTCTACCTCCCAATGCACTGTACTTTAGAAAATCCTTTTGCAGTGAGTTCACTAGAACAAAACTCTGCTAGTTCTAACCCAGTTAGCAAATGTTACCTATACTCCCATCTTGGAAGTTATATGAAATCTTTTGAGTAATTATTCATTTATGTAGATAATAGCTTGCCTTGAGCCAACATTTAAAGCTATGATATGTGTGTAGGGGATGCTTTTGTTGGAGGATTTCTTTCAAAGTTGGTGCAGCAGAAGCCCATTGAAGAATGCGTAAGAGCGGGTTGTTATGCTGCGAATGTTATTATCCAAAGATCTGGCTGCACATACCCAGAGAAGCCAGATTTTCATTGAACCACATGCCTTTTTTTTTTTAAAAATCCAAATAATATGTTATTCAATCTTATCATTGTTCTTATTTTTCATTTCGTGTACTGGGACTCTGTTATATAAAGAGTCCTTCGAGTTGTAACAATCTGCTATCTGACTTTCTTTACCTGTTGAATGGTGAAGAAAAATAATGAGTCTTTTTTTGTTTTCCTGGGAATGCTACGAGTAGCTGGATTGAACATGCTTCCTTTGTAGTACAATTAGCTAGCAAATCCCTTAGCATTTGATCACTGTAGGTGAGAGAAGAGGTTTATTTATGTTAATATTCTGAAGCTGCGGGAACGATTTTGTGTTTCCTACGACTAAACCCAAGTTGAATTCAGGAATCAGGAATTTCCGAGTCCAAAGTACGTTTGGACTTCTTCTTCTTCCCCTAGTCACTGTCAATGGAATTAATGGTGGCATTAACTTGACATAAGCACAAATGGAACCACCCACTTTCAAACAAACAACTGCCCCAGATTCTGCCTTGGAAATTTCTCGGTGGAATTTTATGAGACAGCTTTTGCTTTGCATTCACATTACATTACACGCCTGTCCTTCCAAGTTGCTTATGAATAGTATCATAACATCGTCGTAAACCTTCCGAAGACTACGAGTAATGCCATAAATGACCAACCTGTTGGGCTTCAGATATGAGATTTGGGCCTTTGGGGCCATTTTATTATTATTATTATAAAAGAGTGATCAATTTCTATCCAATTAAAACAGCAGGGATTGGATAATCAATGCGGCGCGTAATCTCCACGCGCTTCAGCCATTTTCTCCTCTCCTCCTCATTATCAATGCCCTCTCTCTCTACAGCATTTTATTCAACTCCAATTTGTTCTTTCTCTGCGCACCCGGAGTCTTCAAGGACAATATCCATTTCTAAAGAACCTCATTTTGTTCGTTAGTCGTTTTCACCGATACCGACTTACTGCTATATTTGGATTTTGGGGCGAGATGAGCGACCAGACGAGGCCGGGCGTCGGCGTCGGTGTCGGCGATCTGAGAACCACCACCACCACCGTTGCGCTGATCAAGCAAACCACCGCCACGTTTGCCGCCGGCCGCCTCACCTTTATCTTCCTCTCTCTGCTGCTTTTCTCCTTCCGCGTTCTGGTCGAAAATGGGACCCATCTCCTGACCTCCTTCGTCGACCGCGACCCTTCCCTCAAGTCCCTCCTGTCCCGCCTCGATCTCGCCGGTCACCGTGATCACCACCACCGCCTCGCCGTCGCTCAACGCTTCCCTCATCAGCACCACCAACACCACCACCACCACCGCCGACGCCGCCCCTTCCTCCATGTCACCCGAGTCGGAACCCTAGACGACGACTTCTTCTCCGGCGACGACGACACAGATCGTTCTCTACACCGCAAGCTCCCGCCCAACGGTAGTACCCTGATTCTCAATAACTTTGATCCTAGGTTTGGGTTTTCTGATCTTATCGCCGATAACGGTATCAATGTGCCCGAGATTGTGCGTTCCGGCGTTCAATTTAAGGCCGGTGGTAGCGAATTTGGTGATGGGGAGGAAATTGAGTCGGAGAAGAGGAGGGATTTGGAGAGGGTCGTTGATTTGCAATTCTTTATAAAAGGATTGGAATTGGGACGGCGCGACGCGACTGCGCTTTTCTATTTAGTGAGTTTCTTGTCTGTTGCTTATGGGTGGGTGATTCTAGGGTTTACGGTTATATATTCATGGATTTTAGGGGTTGTGTTTGTTGTTGTTGTGAACGATTTGTTAGGGAGAGTTTCTTCGATTTTTGGTATTTGGGATGGGTCTAGAATGGGGCTTAAGAGACTTACTGGGTTTATTCTCATGAGATGGGCTGTTCGAGATGCACTGACTCAGCTTGTTGGGTTGTGGTATTTTGGTGAAGTTGAGGATCAATACTCGTTTTTTAAGCTATTTGTGAGGTTGAAGTTGATGCCTTTCTCGATTATGTCTCCATGGGTTAGTGGGTTTGAGAAGGAGATTTCATGGTTTTTGATTACTTGGTTTTTGTTGGATACGATTGTGGGGTTTATTTTTGCGGTGGATGCATGGGTTACCATTGTGGACTCAAGGAGGACGGGGAGGGAGATTGTTAGGGAAGGTTGTTATCTGATGTCAACAATGTTTCATCAGGCTGTGCAATTGAAATGCATCGAATCTATACTTTGTGGATCAGCTGTGAGATATATTTTGTCACGGATTGTCGGGAGGGTTTTGGCTGCAGTTTTTCAGTCAACTGCAGAGGTTTTCTTTATGGTTGCTTGGCTGATCTATTATCTTGCAGCTAGGTGTAAGGAAGCTCAAACGGAAGGAAGAAGGTTTGGGAGAAGGGAGTTGGAGGGATTGATCGATCGCCTTAGATAATATTATATTTTGGTGTTTTAGATGAATGATCCACTCACAAGCTGCTTGTTCTGCAATGCCAATTTACTGGGTCGATAATACCTCAATGCTTTGTATGCTACCCTCTTTGCAGTCTCAGTAAGTCATCACTGCTACTGGTTGCTATTTACACCAGCTAATGTGTTGTATGTACTTTTACCATGAGGCATACACTACTTGTGTATAATCTTCAAGATAATGCTCATGTGTATATTTGATGCAATCATTGTTCTAAATGCCCTTGGATACCTTTTCTGGGCTTTGAACATGGTGAAATTGGAAAAGGTATTGAATTTTCTCTCTCTGACTGTACTTAGCAATGCTTCTTGCCAAGATTCTGTTATTGTCTTCTTGTTTATCAATATTAAACTAAGCAAGCATAGTGAATCTAAATTCATTTTTGCATTTCAAATGGTCCCTTTATTGGCGAACCTTTCATCTACTTCTAGAGAGGCAATAGCGAACCAAAAATTGAATGACCAAACTGCTAACTGATTTTAAGAAACATATATTTGGTGTTAGTCTTTAGTTTTTCTTTGTCTAATCTGGCTGAATTCTAGGTATGGGACACTGTTGCCTATGGTATACCTCGTTAATTTCATTTTGTGCAATTTTTTGCGCCACTTACTTCTGCATAAACTTTTTCTTTGAAACTTGTACAGAATACATGTACGTATATTTTCTTAAGAGGAAGTGCTAGTATACTAACGCGCCTTTAGCAATTATATTCAAAAGTTGTTAATTTTGACAGTAAGAAGCTAATTTTTTTTTAAAATAATAATGGAAAAGACAAAGCGGGAGGTAACTTTGTTGCTTTAAGTTGTAAGCTTTTTACTTCCCCTAATAGATATTGGGTTAAACTTGTTACTGAAAATATTCTATGAAATCTGAAAGAGTGGAGAAGTTGATCCTAGATTTGAGTTCTTCGGTTCTTTAAACGGTTGTCACCTACAAAACTGGAATCTAGCATCCTCTGGGCGCTGGTGAGTATATGTAGATGATCATGAGGTGAAGAGTTTGGTACACTTCCTGTACTCATCAAGCTGAGGATTGCATGCTTGAGATTCAGGGAAACATCGTTCATTGCTTGTAGTCGAATCGCAATTCTGGAAAAAAAAATCATCATTTAAGTTGAGGCATGAATTGAATCATTTGAGAGAGAAGGTATTACGTCACTTAAAGAGAGAATTCATTGACATCACTTGGCAATTTGATGATGCGTTTAACGTCAGCTAATTGTTTTATGTATTTAGTAGTTGTGTAATTCATTAGTAACCTGACAAGATTATTGACTTCTGAAATACAATGTTTCTTAGAAACCTGTCTGACATCAAATGAAAAATTGAATGGAAGTAACTATGATATGGAGCCATGGAATCAGCATGTGGCGACCCAATGCTTGATTCTTTGATACATGTTGATACTGGTTGTCTATTAGCCAATCCTTCATTTGGTTTTCTAGTTTTAATACCGAGTTTTGTGATTAAGCTTTTTAATTGTAGACTAGCAAAGTGATCTTTGATCTATAGACGTACAATAAAAGTCCAGAAGATTAAATTGATACTTGATAAGGCTTGTTAGGTTATTCTTCGTTGTCGTGAGTCTCTTGCTTCTGGATCACTAATCCATTAATTTTCTCGTCTGTTTACGCCACTTGTAGGAAGAGATCTCTTGGATTCTGGAGCTATAGAGTGCCTACTATATCCACTTTTTCACGACACTCTTCATTCATTGACAACCAACCAATTGAAAGATGATTTACTGTTTTAAGATGGTGATCTCATAGTTTTGATTATTGACAATATTTATCTCGTTGAACCAAGTATAGAGGCATGTCCTAACACATGTTTTTGCTAGTGATGCACCTAGCAGAGGCACATTAATCCCATGGGCCAGCCCCACTATTTATTTGGTCACAGTATTAATCAGCCCACCTGATTAATGCTTACTAGCAAGTGGATCAAAAGATAGCAAGTTTTCCCAACAAAGTAAAAGAGTTGCTCCTGTTTTACATGGGTTATTCAAATTTCAGTAGTCTTTAAGCTTTTTCATTGAAAATATTCGTTTAAGAGAAGAGAAGAGAAGAATTGTCTCCCCGTTTGATAAACAAATTGGGATCCAATTTTGTTTGGTGCAAATTGCTAATAGAGTCCGAAACACCTGCATCCAAGCATTTCTTAGCGTGTCCTGAATATCGTGTTAAATCAAATTATTAAATTGTAATTATAATATTGCATTTGCGGATCATAATTTACAACCATATGTCCAATAAATTGCGGAATATAAAAGCTTGCTTAAGATTTTTCTTGATTCACCACTTGGTCTTTATCAAAGAAGAATATTCAAACAAGAAGAGAAAATAAAGTTTGTTTCAAGAGATTTGTAACTCAACTCTCAAGACATGTATAACCTAGTTCAAGCAAATTATGAGTTGAATGACATAAGATTGAAAGAAGAACAACAAATAAAGACGCCAATAATTGATGAAACAAAATCAATTAATAAGTCGCATAAAAGCATGAAAATTGTGCAATGCATTCTAATTATTCAACAATAATAATAATAAGGATAAATCTCACAAAATAATATTATAAACTTGTGTCCTCTAGTGATAGCAGAACCTTCCTATATATAGGAGAGAGGTTGACCAAAAATTAAGGAAAAGGAATTACTTTAAACCTATAATTACTTAACCTACTAGGAAACTACCTTTTAACAAACAAGATCTACTAGGAAACTAAAACTACTAGGAAACAAAACTTTTAGGAAATAAGAGACCTTATAGGCTTTGATCAATTGTCCCTTACAAAGAAGGAAAACTACTAATAGTAAATTCAGTTATAGCCTTTATTTTTCAAGTTAGGTTGGTCCAACTTCTTCAAGACTTATTAAGTGGGCTTACTTAGACTCCTTAATTGAAGCATTTTGTACTTGGGCTTAAGAATGAGCTTCTTTAATTAAATTATTCAAAGCCCTTTGTATCCTTTTGGTCTTACCCTTTATGATAGGCCCAACAATATCCACACAATATCCACAAGTGGATCTTTTTTGAAAGTTGATCATGGAATTTGAGTTGAAGATCTCGAACTCTTATTTCAAACACTCAAACCATCGACCCCAACTTGGGATGCTACGCCACTAGCCGCTTCATCCATATCATTCCCCTCTTCCTCAGAAGGAATCATCCTCGAATCCAATAGATCTGTATCAGATTCAAAGGAAGAAAGATCAGATACGTTAAAAGTTCACTAACACTATAATCACCTGGAAGATCAAGTTTGTAGGTGTTATTGTTCAACTCAGCCATAACTTGAAAAGGGCCATCGCCCCTAGGATGGAACTCTGTTATTCAAGAAGTAGGAAATCTTTCTTTGCGCATATGAATCCAAACTCAATGGCCATGTTCAAAAATAACCTCTTTTCTTCCTTTGTTGGAGTTTCGTACATAGTGCTCAGTTTTAAAGTCTATGATTTCATGCACTTTGGCGTACGACTTTTCGACAAATTCAGCTTTCTTGGCTCCATCTATACTTAAGAACTCAAAAATAAGCAATGGAGACAAGTCCAGAGGGGTTAATGGATTAAAACCATAAATAACTTCGAATCGACAATAATTGGCAGCAGTGTGAATTGTACGATTATAAGCAAATTTAACTAAAGGTAAACAAGACTCCCAACGTTTCAAATTTTGTTTGATTATGACGCGCAATATGGTACCAAACTTCTTATTTACAACTTCAGTTTGACCGTTAGTTTAGGATGAACAATAACAGAAAACAATAATTTAGTTCTCAATTTTCTTTAAAGGGTTTTTCAAAAGTAGCTTAAGAATTTTACATCTCTATCAGACACAACGCTTTGAGGAATATCGTACAACCTAACAATCTCTTGAAAGAATATATTAGCCACATGCACAACATTATCAATTTTCCCACAAGCAATGAAATGTGTCTTTTTGGAAAAACGATCAACTACAACAAATACAGAATCATTCCCTCATTGAGATCTTGGTAATCCCAACATAAAATTCATAGAAATATTAACCCAAGGGGATGAGGGAATGGGAAGTGACATGTATAATCCATGTGGTTTAGATGTTGATTAAGCCATTTTGCACTTAATGCTGATTTAGCCATTTTGCACTTAAAGCACCTTTCATAAAATTTTTCAACATTCTTTTTCATATTAGGCCAATGAAAACATCAAGGGTTTTAAGAATACCAAAATGACCTATAAAACCATCACTATGAGCTTCACATACCAACGGTTCACACATAGAACAATTAAACACACAAAATTTGTTCTCTTTGAAAAAAAATCCATATGTCTATAGAACTTATTAAATGAAACAGATTTACATGTAACATAGACACTTGAGAAATTAGGATCATGTTCATGCAAATCTTTCACATATTCAAATACTAATAACTTAGTGTCCAAAGTAACAAACAACCCATGCCTACGTGATAATGCATCAACAATAGCATTTTATTGACCCTTTTTGTACTTAATGACATAAGGAAAAGATTCAAGAAAAGCACTCATATTGTTTATTAAGCTAGCTTTGACCATACAAATATTTAAGAGATTCATGATCAGTATGGATAACAAACTCTTTAGGCTTCAAGTAATGTTGCCAGGTTTCCGAAGTTCTAATGACAACATAAAGTTCTTTATCTTAAGTTAGATAGTTCAAACATGCATCATTCAAATTTTCAGAAAAATAAACTATAAGCTTACCTCCTTGCATTAGCACAACACCAATACTTATGACAAAAGCATCACATTCAATTTCAAAAGTTTGCTCAAAGTTAGGTAAAGATAATACCAGTGCAGTTGGCAAATCCTTTTTTAAGGATACCAATGCAAGTTGTTATATGAGATCCCACATCGGTTGGAGAGGGGAACGAATTACGCCTTATAAGGGTATAGATACCTCTTCCTTACAAACGCATTTTTCAGGGCCTAACTGTTGGACCCCGATCTCTTAGTGGGATTTTTGACTTATAAAATGAAATTAAATAAGGAAATCGTGGTGAATTATGCAAGTACAAAGAAAAAGAATATGCATAAAGTACAATGATTGTGTTTGATGTTTTAATTGAGCCATGCTAATTGGAGCAAATTGACATGATATGTTTGAGGATAATGCATGAAAAGAGTGTTTTTGTATATGAATGTGTTGTGAGTGTTTTTGAGTTAAAGGAAATTGATGTGAAAAGATTTATTTTTAGTTTTGGATGACTTGAGTTTTGAGTAAATGTGTATGTGCTATGAAATTAAAAGTGAACAATTTGATTTAAATAGAATTTGAAAAGAAAGAAATAAATAGTGAAAATGTGAGATTTTGGGGAATTGTAAGTTTGAAATTGTTTGGGATGAATAGTAGTGGGGTTGACTTTTTGACCTGAAATCTTTGTAAATTTTTATGGGTTGATTTAGGCTGAATGTGGGAAAATGATCTTCATGAAAGTTGTAGCTTTTGTTAAAAGATTTCTATCATCATAAAGTATGATATTTTTCGATATCGGGATTGAAAGTTATGATAATTCGAATTTAAGTGTATTTTGCTTTGTGTTTAGAAAATGCTCATAGAGTAGATTGTGTGTACTGTGTTTTGGGGAAAATTTTGGACTGATGTGGTTTGAATTGGATTAAGTGGTCTTTATGAAAGTTATAGAGAAATTTCATAATTTTACAATGATGTATAAAATGTTATTTTTGGTTGTGAAAATTGGAAGATGTGAAATTTGGAAGTTTGGATGTTGTTCTAGGATGACAATTTCTGATAGAAGCTTTGATTGAAACATTGACCTAGTTAGAGGTTGATATTGCTTTTAAGTGCTTCATGAAAGTTTTATATTGTGTTTTGATCTTTTCGTTGATATAAAGTATGACATTTTTGGACCTTGGAGTTGAAAGATAGAAATTTTAGAAGTTGATCACTGTTCTAGGATGACAAGTATGGGACAGTAACTTTGATTGGAAATTTGATCATTTTGGAGGCTAAATTGATTTCTTAGTTCTTCTTAGAAGTTGTAGAGCTTCCTTTTAGTTTTCTTTTGATACCAAGTTTGTGAATTTTGGACATCTTTGTAAAAAGTTATGAATTCTTGAAAGTCAGGTATGCGTTTTGGAGCGAGCCTTTGTTTTGGCCGATCGATCCGAGCCTTTGTTTTGGCTGATCAATCTTTTGGCCGATCGATCCGAGCCTTTGTTTTGGCCGATCGATCTTTTGGCCGACTGATCCGAGCCTTTATTTTGGCCGACCGATCCGAGCCTTTGTTTTGGCCGATCGATCTTTTGGCCGACTGATCCGAGCCTTTATTTTGGCCGACCGATTCGAGCCTTTGTTTTGGCCGATCGATCTTTTGGCCGATCGATCTGAGCCTTTATTTTGGCCGACCGATCCGAGCCTTTATTTTGGCTGACCGATCTGAGTCTTTGTTTTGGCCGATCAATCTTTTGGCTCACCGATCCGAGCCTTTGTTTTGGTCGACCGATCTTTTGGCCAACCAATCCGACCTTTTGTTTTGGCATACCGATCCAACCCTTTGTTTTGGTTGACCGATCCGAGACTTTGTTTTGGCCGACCGATCTTTTGCCCGACCTAATCCGACCCTCTCTCACTCTTTTGCTTAAATCTTTTCTGTCTGACATCCGAATGACCTGATTTTCGAAGCGTTGGATTCCTGAGATATCCCTCTACCTATTTGATTAAATTGAAATAAATTGTTAAGAATGCATGAGGGGCAAAATTGGAAGAATACTTAAGGTTTTAAGTTTCAAAGCTTATAAAGAAGGGCATGAAGATCTTTTCTCATTCATTAATGGCACTTTTGGAAATAAGAAGAGTGAGTCTTCGTATGAAAGGAAGCAATGCACGAAATTAAGTAGAAAGAAAAGAAAGAAGAAAGAAGAGAGAAGAGTGAGAGCTTCGGATGGAGAAAGGAGAAAGAAGAAAAGAGTAGCTAGGTTACGATTTTTGTTGGGTTTCAAGAGTGATTTGAAGTAGATTTCAAGAAGGAAAAACGTAGAGGATGATGAGAGCTCCCATATGAGCTAAGAAATTCCGATTTTGGTGAAGGATCAAGGTAAGGGTAGATTTTGATCTTTGAACTTTTAAAAATATTTTGGTTTAGATAGCTTGAGAATGGCATGGGTTTGTGATTTCTAAAGTTAATTTTAGTGATTATGCCTTATGTGATGTTCAATTTAAATTCCTATTGTTTAGGGATTTTTGCAAGTGATGAAGGGAATTAGAGAAGTTGTGGGAGCAAGGAAAGATGAGTGTGAACAAGTTACAAGCATGGAAATAAAGTGGGTACCATGTTTATAATTTGAATTATGAGTTAATTATATGTTTTCGAAAAATCAAGAAGAGAAATGATTGTGATAAATTGCTACGATTTTCGCATTTATTGTGATTGACTTATTTGATAATTGCTATAAGGGTTGCATTTTTGTGTGTTGAATGATTGAGAAGTTCTATGTAAAATTGTGAATTTTTGGATATGAAATTGACATTGATTGATTAAGTCAAAGTGAGATGACCGAGCAATTATTTTTCTGGTCCGTATTTTAGCAATAATTGGACCTATAGAGATCCAAATTGAGTGATTTTAGTGTCTATAGATTCCTAATGCGTAGATGAATTTTTCTATCAAGGAGAGGTTGCCTAGGTTACCCTATGTGGCCTGGTTTATTGATCGGGAGTAGTAGAGCCGAAAGTATGGTTTTAGAAAAATTTCAATAAGCATAAATTGCGAGTTTAAGGATTTTAGTGCAGCTAAACCCTAGGCATACCTGAGGTTTAATAACGAAATGGTTTTTAAGATAAATTTATAGATTGATACTGGGATAGTCATGAACATGCATTGTACATATATGTGCATCAATGATTATAATTGTGCAAAATTATTAATGTGTGTGCAACGTATTAAATAAATGCGTTGTGCAGGCTAAGAGTTAACAGTCAGGCGTTTCCAGAATTTGAAAGCAATGCTAATCTGAAGCGTACTGTGAGTAGACCGAGATGATCTCATTTCAATTAATTGTTTTGTTTTTTGTTTTAATTTGTATTGCTTTACTACTGAAGGTTTATATAAATGGTGATGGATTGTTTGTTGATTGTGGATTCCGGACAGAAGGTCCGATAACTGAGTACTGGGGAGTTATGTATAGAAGTGTTGCTTGTATGTGAATTTGAGAACTACTTGCTTATGATGTGAAAAATTGTGACCCATGCGTTGATTGTGATATATATACTACTTAATTGTAACATATGCATTTCATACATGAATGCATACTCAGATAATGATAGTTGTGACCGGAGCAGCCACCGATTAGAGCTAAAGCTCAACAATTATACTTGGGCCTCGAGCCCTACAGTGATTTAGAGCCTCAGGTTCAATGCTTAATGTGCCCATATTGGGACAGTTCAGACGTTCGGTCACAACACCATAATAAATTAGAATAGTGTCACATTAGCATATTATATGCGTTTAATTAAATTTACTTGATTGAGTGAAAGGTGAAATGCCTTATGCTTATGTGAAAAATAAAAGTGTTGCTTATGTGATCATATGATATTTTGATCAATGTGAAATTATGAAATCATTGTGATGTGATTGATACGTGTCGAACTACGGTCCGATAATAAATGAAACTGGATGGATGTGACAGATGCATCACATGGCATAAGTGCATGAAATATAATGGTTGTTGTGACCAGAGTTGCTACTGATCAAAGCTTTAAGCTCAACAAGTGAAAATGAGCTTCGAGCTCATAAGTGATTCAGAGCCTCAAGCTCAACATTTAATAAGCCTTGTATCCACCAACGGATAAGGGACAATTATTAATGTGCCCTACAAGGGACAGTTTAGGTTCTCGATCACAGCAAAATAATAAATGAAAAGTGAGTCTCATGTGCATGTATCAAATATTAATAATGTGAATGTGCAATTCTATAAACGTGTGAATGTGAAATATTGTAATTGTGCACTATGAAATAAAGTGAGATGTAGGAATATTGTGTTATGTGACTGGGTGAACCATCGATGATGGTCACTCACTGAGTTCGTAAAACTCACGCAAAATTTGCAATTATTTTTCAGACCTCAAAAGAATACCCCGTTAGGCAATGGGTATATAGCAGCTGCATGTGAGTGAGAGAAGAGGTCGGGGGATCAGTTCGCGTCTGCATTAGTGTCTTCTTCTTATTTCTGTGTAAATTATGTACTCTGAAATGTGTATAAATGAATAATTGATTTGTGTTATGAAAGGGCCCACGTGGTCATTGAAATTATTGTTGACTCTATGCGATAATTGTCACCCTCATAGTATAAGTGTTTTGAAAAAAAAATATACTGAATTTTGACTAAATGATGTAGCACGCCACCCTCGCATGGCACGGACTCGGATATCACCATCGATGTCGGGTTCGGGTCATGCAGGAATAGGGTGTTACATCAAGTATATGCTAGCTGAATTGGAAATGAAAAGACATTTGTTATTAAGATAGTAGAAAACAAGCATAATTGCAAGAAAGTGCAAAGAAATAAGCAAGCTAGCAGGAAATGGATAGCAGATGAATTCTTACATGAGCTTTTGAGGAACCTGAATTGGCCAATTACTAAAATGATGGATAATTTTCAAACAAAATATGCATTACATGTGATTAAATCTCAATATTATAGGGATAAATAGGAAGCTATAGTCATGCCACAAGGATCTATAAAAAATTAGTATGCCAAGTTAGTCTTATGGGCAAGAGTTATGATGAAGTGACAAAGATAGACAATATATTATTCAAACCGAACTTAATGAACAGTTTAAACGGTGAATTTTTAAAGGATTTTATATGGGATTTAATGCTTTGAAGTATGGTTTTCTCAATAGATGTAGGAAAATAATTGGGCTACATGGATGTTCTTTGAAGACGTTTCTTAGGGGTACTTTAATAGCTATAGTTGGTCACGATGGAAATAATAAGATGTTTCTTATATCTTGGGTTGTGGTCGAGGGAGAAAATTACTCATCTTGGCATTGCTTTTTGAACATTCTTGCTGAAGATCTAAATATAAGTGGGAATCCATAGACTTTTGTAAGCGACCAATAAAGGGTAAATTTTAAATATCTTTACATGTGATGTTCATTTCTTTATGTCCAATTTGATTAAAATACCTTTTTCTTTCTTTAAACCGTTATTTGTGTGTGACTCATTAGGTTCCTAAATATGTTTGCAATGGATATAAATGATAATTCTAAATTATATTTAGGATTAAATAAATTAAATTTCTTTAATTTATCTTTAATTATTTAATTAAATAATTTATATTCATAAATCAAGATTAGCCTTTAATAATGTATCATGACCACTCAAATATTTAGAAATGTCAAAGTAGTTTTGA
Organism: Erythroxylum foetidum; assembly: GCA_026546835.1. Taxonomy (NCBI): domain Eukaryota; kingdom Viridiplantae; phylum Streptophyta; class Magnoliopsida; order Malpighiales; family Erythroxylaceae; genus Erythroxylum; species Erythroxylum foetidum. The sequence continues at coordinate 41,954,756 of JANZLF010000005.1, read as the reverse complement.
CTAATCTTTTCATATGTAATTTTTTTATAATTCAATCATTTTATCATACAATTTTCTGATTAGACATAAAGCATGAAAATAATTTCTAATATATTTAAGTCTAATCATATTAGTTCTTCACTATTAGTAATTGATTCTATTAATAACATTTAAAAACTATTTTCAAAAGTGTCATTCCATTTTTGGCCAACAATTTCTTAGATCAATACTAATCTAGAACAGTGAAATATTATTCCTAATTTCTTTAGGATAATGAATCTTATATTGATCACTTACCTATCTCTATATAGTTTATGTTATATCCAGTAACTACTAATTGAGTTACTATTGACTAGAATAAGTCATAAATAGTATTAAAATATAGTAGTCTCTATAGAAGATACCTTAGAGATCTCAAATCAAAGGATCACTTATACAATAATAATTTGTATAGGCATCCATGTAATGTTTTAAATGGATTTTTCATATGAGGACAGTTCAGTAAACTTGTTCTCTAACAAAAACTCACATATTTATTTAAGTATCTTTATACTTTAGTCTATGAGATCAACTACTTCTTTCAAAAAAAAGAAACATAATATGTGCTAGTTTATTTATGTTCTATCAATGTCTAGTCTTAATATAAAAATAACTAGGAATAATTTAGAGATAATACATAAATACAATATAAATTTTATAGTTATGTTCTCATTATAATTTTATTTATAATGTACATTTATCCTACAAAATTTGTGATATATCTACTAAGTATAAGATAAAGAATGTATTTAAATAATTATGTTACTAAACTATAATCAACTGATTGATTTTAGGATATAAACTAATATTCTTCCACTAATAATAAGTTAATTATTTAAGTATCCAATACCATATCATCATATGATGATATAAAAAATAATTATTTCTAAAATTAAAAATCCTAAAGTGTCAAATATTTATTTATAAATATTAAAATTGGTTTAAATTTTAATATATATAAATAAATAAATATTAGTTTACAAGATTTTCCTTATATAATTATTTTAAATAAAATATAAATAAATAAATAAATAAATATGATAATAAAGGTGTAACGATATCAATAATTGTTTAGGAAGATGGAAGCCTCGAAAAATTTTGTTAGGCATATTGTTTGTGAGTTGATGAGCCCGAAATTTTAACAATTGATAAGGTTTTTTTTTTTTTTGTGATCAGAAAATTACAAATTTGAGTTGCAACAATAGCCTCTTATAAAGAGAAAGCTGAGCACAGTTAATAACTATCACTAACTCTTGTAAAGTGGGAATTCTTGTAAAATGAGGTTAGGTTTTCATTTTAAACGTTGGTTGATTTGGCTTGGCGGCAATGATTAAGGTAGGGGTCTGACTCTGTCCCTTTCTCTGTTTGACTCTGTAGGAAAGTGTTTGCGAATTACATGTAACACCACAATATGAGCGTCATATTAGAAATAGAAATTGCATTACATATGTAGACGCTTATGAGTAATAAGAATATTGGACAAACAGAAATAGAAAGTGGAGTTGGATGTATCATCTACCTCCTGAAAGCTGGCATCCTGCAATGGAAGATGTGCTCGAGAATGGCTTATTCACAGAAGATGGGTAGGACAAGACAAGATCCGAAAACCCTTCACGATTTCTAAATGTGACGCAACTGGCAGAAATGGCAAATGATGAAATTTCAGGCAGATGAACTTCACCTTCCAGGATTTGCGCTACTTGGCGCATACTGGGCCTAGCTTCAGGTTCTGAATGGGAGCACACTAGACCAAGTTTTAACACCAACTCCACTTCTTCTGCAACATAATCTGTGCCTAAATTCGG
>JANZLF010000005.1:41906101-41920887 GCA_026546835.1 Erythroxylum foetidum | reverse complement strand
GAAAACAAGAGGGGCGAAGAAGAGGCGGGAGCGAGGGAATAAATTTTTTTGAAAATTTTACAAAGTATCTCTCTATTTTTTAAAATTTTCAGTATCGACTAGTATCCAATACCAACCGTTATTGGTTGATACCGACCGGTATCTAAACCCTGTATAACTGATCCCCGATATTGTACCGATTTTGGTCCGACACCAGTATCCAAAACACTAACAATGACACAAAATTCCTGTATATAGTTTAAGAAATTTTACAAAAATTTCAGTCTTTAAAATTCTTTAAAAAATTAATCCAATTTTTCATTTTTTAAAAATTATTTTTTAAAAACTTTAGTTAAAAATAAAATATATGTACCATAGATATCACACTTATACTAATTAAATGTTACTTATATGATGAATTAACTTGATTCCCAAATTCTAATTAAACTAATTAAATCTTATTAAAATTAATAATTTATTATAATTATCTTAAATTATTAATTTAAGTCTAATTAAATTAGTTCGAATTAGGTCAAAAAGTTTAGTTGAGTTATTATATTAACAATATTTAATTAATTCATATCTAATATTTACATTGGTATGTTTTATCATTATTTTTAACCAAAGTTTAAAAGCAGATTTAAAAAAATGAAATCTAACTTTAAAGGTTATTTTTATATTTTAAGAAATATCTATGATTTTTACCCTAATTATTTGTAATAAAGTTGGTTCTTGGATTGTTGTTGAAGTAAAGCATCTATGGAAGTATTGAAATGCCAGATCCGTGGCGTGTTTAGCGGGATTTATATTGGATTTTCGTTGTTGTAATTCAGTAATTGTCACTTTATGGAATTATTGAAATGGTCAAGTGATTTGAGCTTACAGTATCAACGAATTATTTGATACACTTATCAATGGAGGTTTTGTTCGGTTTTCGGAATTATAAAAATACAAAATAAAACATTTTACACAAAAGTTATTTATGGCCTGATTATATAATTATTATTTTAATGATTATTATAATTATTAAGATTAATATTGTCTAAAATATTTTTTACCATCAGTAAATAATTTTAAGTGTGTAGAAATAATTTAGACAATATTTGATTTTGATAGTCCTGGAAGTTATTAAAATAATAAATCCTTAATTTTTCTTTTTATTTATTAATTGCAAATATATAAAACTTATTTGAATTAATTTTTGTCTAAATCAATTTTATTTTTATACTATTCAATTATGTAAGTTTAATTGTTAATAAACTTTGGTCATCATATCCATAGCTCCAAACTCACACTTGACATATTTTGTTTGATAATTGAATCCTTCTTAATTTTCTACTAAAAAAATTCATCAAGGTTTGAATATGAGCTTCTCCCTCTTAAATATCACTCTTGTAATCAATTTCTATAACAAAAATTATAGAATTATTCATCTTGTTAGATTATTTAATTCCTTACCACCAAATTTTAACACCTTTTGTATTAAACTAGTTTTTAATCATTATAACATATAGTATAATTTTTTGTTGACTTTCAAGTCATTGAATAAGAAGCAATTTTATTTTTCATACAAAGCTCTAACAACTTAACTTATAGATCATAAATGATTTGATTTATTGTTAAAATATATGAGATTAAATTTCTCTAGCAATTATCCAAACTTTAAGTAATTTTTCATCTAGCTTAAGTACAAACAACATATATAAAATTGTGTTGCTACCTATAGGATTTTAATAACAATTATCCTTTTTCCTTTCACTTTCGTACTCTACAGCAAAAAGAGTTTTAGATAACGACATATTTGTAACAGAGTAAAAATGTGTTGCCAATTTTTAAAGTATTGTTTTTAATAATATTTAAAAACATGCCGATAATAATAAGATATTGTTACATATATGAAAAGGCGACAAAATTAAAAAAAAATGATTTCAATAAATCCTTATATATGCAATATATGGAACTGTTAATATGGTTCCAATAATCTTTTTATTAATTTTACATATTTATTTATATAGAAAATAACTTGAACTTATTTTTAGCCATGTTATTTGTATTGCTCACGTCATTTGCCAATATAACTGGAAATGCATAGATTTCCATATTAGGTGTGAGTCATTTGTTCTTTCAAATATTATATAATATATGATATAATTAATTAGTGTAAAATAAGGCAGAGAGGAATCAACAGAGTTGTTGAATTGTTTAGGTTCTATATAACAGAGTGTTTGGAAACTTTCGGATTGAATTTATTGACGAATCGAATTCAATTACATTAATGAAAATAAATTAAATTAAATTTATATTATTTGAAACAAACTCAGTAATATTAGAATTGAATTCATTTACATGGTTTGAAACACAATCAAAATAAATTTAATTATTTCATTTGACATTTTTACTGACTAAAAAATAATCTTAAGTTATAAACATCAATTTTATTATAAGTGATATCATCAAAAAAGTTTATTACTAAAATGAAAAGAAAAAATTAATTGCAAATGGCATTAGGCTAGACTGAACTATAAAGATAATATAAAATTATTATAATTTAAAAATTTTAAAAAGCACGAAAAAGGAAAAGACACCCATAAATAAGGAAAAGGAAAAACCTGGATATAGTGGGAGGTGTTGATTCGTGGAGAAGGTGTTGCTGTTCCGTTTCTTGATGAGAAGGGCTATTTGAGGTGTTGAGGTGAAGAGATATATGATAGGATTAGATATGTATTATTGGAAGAATATTTCTAATGTTCAAAACGAGAATTGAATTAAAATTAAAGTCTCAGTTCGTAATTCAATTCTGATGTTTTTTTAAATGAATTTAATTTATAAAATATGATAAAGTTCCATTCATCAATCCATTTTTTCTGTTTCCAAACATTTGAATTGAATTGAATTCATACTATTTCAAGCACTTTGTAAATCTTTACTTTGATGAGTGTCAATGAGTGTGTGATACTCTTGCGGTATAAAAAAAGAGTCTTCTTTGTCGATTGTGCTCGTTGTAATCTTTTTTGGGGTCTTGATTTTTTTTTTTATATAATCCATTTCTCTGTGTATACTTTGATTTTGATGGCAAAGATTCAATCTTTGAGTGAAAGATCAAGGAATGCAGCACGGTGGTCAGACAGTGTTAAGGTTGAGGCTTGGTGGTGGTTGTTAAAAAGATGAGTGGAGAAGATGATTCTTAATAATAAAAGACAGGAAGAGTTACAAACATTAGTCAGGAAGATGAAGCGCAATGTTTAAATAAAAGGTTCAGTGTTGTTAAGCTAGACGAGAGACTAGTAGGTCTCTGTATTTAAGCCGAATACTAACAACTAAACTAATATGAAAAAAAACGCATTCGAATGATTTCTTTCTCTCTCAATTTGTCAATAACTTATAATATTATTCAATTAAATTCTATTTGGCACATTTTGATTCAGCTAGATATTATCGATTTAAAGATCTCAATGAACATTTGCATAACCACCTGCTAGTTTGATTCTAAAGTCCTATGATGGCTTGCTCACGACATTGTTGTATAGTTAGGATATAATAAATCTCCATTATATGCAAGAATCGTTACTACTGCATCAAACTCAAAAAGAAGAAGATATTTGTACTACTTAAATACACCCATGATGGGTATATTAGTCATCATACTTGAATAACTACTAAAGGTACAGAAATCAATAAAAACAACGTTTGAAAAACATAACGAGACATTTGTGAGTGTATTGTTTTTTCATGCGTGAAGAGATTTCTGTAGAACAAAAGAAAACTAGAGAGATTTCTGCAGTGAAAAAAACTCAACAAGAAAGGGCTTTAACCGGTGGAACTACAACGAATAACCAAGTATGTGTTTTTCGTTTACTATGCATATGATCAGATCCTGCGTAACATCTTTCTAACAACACCTAAAGAGTCTGAGCTACAACACATGTTGTGTGTTAGTAGCTTCCGCGAATAGTACCAAGTCATCGGTAAAGAATACGTGAGATAGGAGTGGACTTGTAGTACTTAATTTAAGCGGATGCCAACGACCCTGTTCCACCTCCCTTGAAATAAGATGATCGAGCCGTTCTATGTATAAGACAAACAGATATGACGAGAGAGGGTCACCTTGTTTTATCCCTCGAGTAGGGGTGAAAGGTTCCAATAAAGTGCCTTGCCAAGCTACCTACATGGACACAGACGTGACACATTTCATAATAACCCCAATCAGTTGTTTCGGAATTTCGATATCTTCTAAAGTACTCTGAATAAAGTCCTATCGGATCTGGTCATAGGCTTTCTTCAAGTCCACTTTAATCGCAAAATACTCATTCTTTCTGGCCTTCTTACTCATTGAGTGGATGACTTTCTGGGCAATGATAATATTATCAATAATGTGACGACTTGAGATAAAACTGCACTGATTTTCCTTAGAGTACAAAGTCTAGGTGATGCTTTAACGATTATTTTTTGTAACGGGAACTACAAAATTATCTCCTTTAAATCCTTTTTACGTTATCACTATAAGCAAGAACAAATCTTTCATTTACCAAAGTAAACTAACAGGGCATCTAAGCCAATAAGTGATGTTGAGGCTTCCTTATTGCCTTTTTTTTTTTCAGGAGCTATGGATAGAATAGCCAATACCCTTTATAAAAGGAGTTTATTCGTACAAAACCTATAAATATAATAGTCGGTTTCTTCCTACGGTTTTAGACTTTTGGATTTCATTCTGTAGTGTATAGATTTGTTAGAACGTCATGGAGATGCCGGCTGATTTCGACAGGATATTGTTCTTTGAGCACGCCCGCAAAACCGCCGAGGCTGCTTACGTTAAGAACCCTCTTGATACTGATGTCAGTTTTCAGCTCTTAGATTTCTCTCCTTATGTGATTTATTTTACTTGTGCTTCAGATGCTAAATAAGCAGTCTTTAATCTTCTTCTACAGTGGGTTGCTTTTTATTGCTAACTAACTTTATTTCTCATGAAGAGAAAAAGCGCTTGAGTCTCCCTATTGTTTGGTATTTTGTTAATGAGAAATCGTATGGAGGTTTTTAGCAGTTCCGGTTAAGCTGCTTGTCGTATATATCAATTTTTGTTCCCTTAATAAAGAAACAGAACTCCTTCGTACCAAAGCGGATAACTTTTACAAGCGAAAGTCTGAATTTGTCAGTTTGTTTTTTATGTGTTACTTTTATGAATTTTATGTTAGGAAATTGAAATTTTTATACCCTTTTGATTATGAGCAGAACCTAACAAGATGGGGAGGAGCATTGCTGGAGTTGGCTCAATTTCAGAGCATGCAAGATTCAAAGAAGATGATTCTAGGTGCCAGTTATTTGTTTTTTTTTCCCCTTTATTTCTTTAGTGCCACAGGCTTTAGTTATCGACCCATTTTAATATGCTATTAGAGTTGCTAAAGGTTTCTATAACTTGAACCATTTGATAAGTCATGCCATCTGGATTGATTATATCTTTCTTCATAATATTGGGTGTGGAAGGATGAGTGGTGATAATATGCATTGAGTTGTTTCTATTTTGTGGGTAGAATGATCCAAGAGAACTGATTTTCCTTGGTAAAGTGATTTCTTAATTGCTGTCATTTAATCATGTAGATGGGATTTCAAAGCTGGAGGAAGCATTGCTAATCGATCCCAAGAAACATGATGCAATATGGTGCCTGGGAAATGCCCATACTTCTTTGGGATTTTTGACCCCTGATCAGGATGAAGCTGAGGACTCTTTTGAAAAAGCGTCTGTCTACTTCCAACAAGCTGTTGACGAAGTATTTGCCATTCAAAATCCTCAATCAAAATCTTATAATCTTGCTGTTATTTATTTTCTGTTTGGTACTCTAGATGCTTGATCATGTAATTTCCTCTCTTGTAGGATCCAGGGAATGAACTTTATACGAAGTCTTTGGAAGTCACTTCTAAGGTATATGTTGTTCCTTATCATTCTTTTCATCTGTTGGGGGGACTTAAGAATGCAAAAGTTGGCATGTGATTTTTAATTTTTTGCTGTTTCGATAATGAAAATTTGGAGCTATCTTCATTCAAGTTCTCAAAAGTAACATATGGTTCTACTTATGCACAACCATATTTAGCTGGCTTGTTGATTATATCAGGAACTCTTAAGAGAGGAGAATCCATGAATACGTTCATTTTTTGTATTTTAACTGTTTGATTTTTCTAGTTACCAAGGTTTCCAAAAAAGTCGATGTTTATGCTCCTTGATCAGCTTGCTATGGTGTGATCAAAATCTATAAACACCTGTCAATTACTGCTTTTTAAACATTTAGCCACTTTATTGTAGACGTTTTACACATTTTAAACTTGTTGAGGTTCAGAGTCAGTCCTAAAATTTTGAGAAGTGCGGGGTTGTAGTATGTGCAATTTGCTATCTTTGGTTAATGAAAAAAATAGTTTTTTTTTTTTATTGTTGCCATTAACTTGAAATGTCAGTGCTGTCAAATGAGTCATTCGTATTGGGTTTGTGCCATAAAAATTTGTCCTTTCCTGTTCAGGCTCCAGAACTGCATGCCGAGATTCATAAGCGTGGGTTAGTTCAACAGGTAATGGGGTCTGCACCAACATCTGGACCATCTACTTCATCGAGTGCAAAGGTAAACTGCCCCTATGCTTTATCTCTCATTTTGTTACTCGGGAACTATCTGATGCATTTCTAGTGGCAATGCCAACTTTTATCTGACCATTGATATATTTCAATAGAGTCCTTCATTGGAATTTTCCACAAATGTGGGGAGATTGTATACCCCTTACCAAAAGGAACTGGGAAATAAATTTATATGTCAGCTTAATTAGAAATTTCATCACTTGGTTTATGTTGTAGGTAAACATATTTGTAGGCATACACACTTCATGCTGTTGTTGTAGTTTATACGCATGTTGTGTTATTTTGCAGGAACGCCTTGTAGTATGCATTTTTTTTCCTTGAGTTGTGGGCATCTTGATGAATATCTACAATTTAACAAGATTGTGCCATGTGTGTGGGAGAGAGGGATTTAGGTGTGCTTTTCAATATTCTTTTATGGTTTGACCTCGAAGCACATAATAGATGGTTTTATGGTCCATCGAGGTCAAATTCACCTGTCAATCTGGATTTTAACTGTTTCCTTTCCTGTCTCAGAGTCCAAAGAAGAAGAAAAGCAGTGATCTCAAGTATGACATATTTGGATGGATAATTCTTGCTGTTGGCATTGTCACTTGGATTGGGTTTGCAAAATCTCAGATGCCTCCACCTCCTCCTACTCCTCCTAGATAAGATAAAAAGTCAGTTTGGATTGGTTGGAGCACCCGTCAGAGATTTGAGCAGGCGGATCGATGCAGAAGACTGAGAAAGACATGATCTTTCATTGACATGTAACTTTGGGGCTCAGCAATATTCCTGGATCATTATTAAATCCAATAAATGAGTTAATTCTTTTTATGAATCTATTTAATGGTATGTGGTATTACATCCATTAGTAAGTTCTTTCTTGTCACCTAAGGCGCCCAATGCATGTCATGTCATGGCATGGCTTCACTTTTTCTTTTTGTTATATGTGAATGGGGGTCTAGAAAAATGTCACCTGAGAAATGTATTTAGGTCTGGAGCATCTTCATGTGATGCCTTGCCACATTTTTAACTAAAACAGATGTAACAAACATCATTGAAGTGAACTAATTAATTAGTTAAAACATCAAGCTTATTAACTACAATTAAATTTGAAGACAACCTTAAAAAACAACGAAAAAGGATAAAGTCGATTCATTATAGGGGATGGACCATACTTTGACCATCTTTGTTAACCAAGATACCCTACGATTTCATGCAGTCGGCCCAAGTTTCCAATTTTATTAAGCTCGATACTGGTTAGTACTAAATTGATTTTGGCATGAAAGAAAGAATTTTTCTTCGTCGTTCCAGAAAAAGCAAAGCAATCACATTCATGGTGACATCATCTCCGTTGTTCTGTGACGTTGGTATCTCTCTTGATCTCTTTCTAATTATGATTTTATGTTAATTGAATATAAACATTAACTTCTGTGTATATACACACACACGCTGTTCTAGATAGCAGTGGACAAAGTGATCCCAGAAAACTAAGAACAAGCCAAAAATGGCAGAGACCAACAAGTTGCAGTGTATGCTTTCCCTCCCTTTACCTCCACCATTGTTACAGAGGAAACACTTTCCTTCATTTCCATCAAGACTCTCCTTTTATAAACCCAAATGCTCTCGCCCTATTCGCGTTTTGATGATGGCGGTCAAGAGAAGCCCCAAGCGTCTCAAATACTCATCTCAACGTTTCTTCAAGGTGGCCTCTCTTCTTCTTCTCTTTTTGGAGCTGGGGTTATTAAAAAATGAAGAAGACTGCTTCCTTTATGTTAATTTGATCAAGGATTAAATTTTTATCATTTTAGAGTCTCAAGATTATTACGTCTTGTATGCTTGTTGGTTTAACTTTTCAGAGTGTATATTATGTAATCCAAAATCGAATTCAACAACAAAATAGTTGGAATTCCGGCTTGACTAGCTCTGAGTCGATTACATACAGAACTTCAGCAGAACCCATTAGTTCGTACTTTTAATTCGTTCCTCTGAAATGCCTTTCCTAGTCATTAAGCACATCTAATTTCCCGTTGTTTTCTTTTATGCTTGTTTGGTCTTTTTGTAAGCTCCCAACTTATTCTCTGTCAGTACGGTGACAGTTGTGAACTATGGAGTTCTGACTGAATGGACTTCTTTTTTTAGAATTAATCTCTCTGTTAATGCTCGGTATCTACAGTCTTCGTCTTCTTTTTTTCCTCCCAATTCTGCTCTTAATGGAGGATGTTAACTAAATAGATTTGCGTATCTAGACAACTATATTATTTCGCTCATTATGGATGTGATAACATCAGGAGGATGGCATGCTCTTTGTTGAAGCAGATCCATCTGGAGCAGACAGTTGGAAATTGGATCCGATCATTGAACTTTTAAAACAGGGAGCTGTAGGTGTCATTCCTACAGATACGGTGTATGTACCTTGTTTATATTTTCTGCCTTCTACCCACCCTATGTATTGTATCTGATGATGAATATTTTCATGACTGGTTGGGTGTGGACATTGAGTATGAATTTATGTGGTTTTGCTAGTCCTGATTGCATATCCTGCATGCTCCGAAATTGGTGACTGCTCTCAGGGTCCTTCATTTAATTGCTTTTTATATTTTACAATAATGAATTATTTCAGTCATCATTATGCACCTGAAGTATAATGTTTCAATCTTGACGTCGTTTATTTCATTTTTTTGGTTGTTAGATATGCAATAGTTTGTCATTTAAAGAGCCACTCAGCCATCGAAAGACTTCGTAGGTAGGTAGTGTTATTTTGCTATTAAAATCTGACCCTCTATGGTTAATTGATTATTTTCTCAGTTATGAGGGTGACCTCTGGCTTGTATTTTCTTTCTCTCATTACAGAATTAAAAACATAGAACCTTCCAAGGCAAGAAACAGACCTGAAATGCTATCTGCTTCAAGAGAATCTCTGTCTTGACATTGAATAGCCATTGTATTTGAAGTCTTACTCTTTGTGGTGACGCAAATTCATGCCTCACGAGCCTCATTGATATCGTTGGCTGCATTATGATCTTTTCAGTTTAATATTGTACCTGAATTTTAATACCATGTCATCATTGCAGCCCCTTAGCATCTTGTGCCATTCTTTAAGAGATATAGATACCTATACAACTGGATTCCCACGCGGTGATGGTCAAGGCCACGCAAATATATTTCGAGCTGTCAAGCATTGCTTACCTGGGCCTGTAAGGATTCTAAATGACTCACTTCGGCATACCAATAGGAACTTAACCATCGAATGAATGATGCATAATTGCTATGGATTATAAGTTGGGTAAACATTGACTGCAACGTTACCAGAGATTAACGGTCAATGCCATCTCTCCTGGCTAATTTATGCATTTCTACTTCCTACTAATGTCCCACTTGTATTTGTTACCCTTCATAATAGAAACATTATGATACATCCTGGTGACCATCTTGAGTTTGTTTTGCTTTCTCTGTGTTCTTGTGAGATTTAATATCAGAGTGTATTATTGATTCTGTAGCTTTCTTTTGTTTGAACAAGGTGAAATTGAGAGTGAGCTATGATTCCTGATGGAAATCTTGTAATTCAAGTGACCCGGGGATAAAATAGGCTCCTCTTATTTTTAGAACATTAATTTTGACTCTGAAACATGCTTTCATGTGACAGTACACTTTCATCCTAACTGCAAGCAAAGCATTACCTAAACAGTGCATTAGGTATGGGACTGCAACTGCCAAATATGCTTCAAGAAAAAATGTAGGTGTCCGTGTGCCTGATGATGCCATATGTCAGGCAATACTGGAAAAGATGGATGCGCCTCTTATGTCCACAAGGTCGGTTGCTTTGACATGTTTATCAATTTTCAGGATGCAATTTTTTTTTTGGAGAATTTAAAACTTTACAATTTTCTGCAATTACAGCCTTATCAAATTGAATACCATAATTTGATTCCCCAAAAAGTGATTGCTATGTTCTCAGACTATATTTGTGCTCATTGTATCAGCGTTAAGTCGCCCAAGGAAAATGAGTGGATGATAGATCCGGTTGTAATAGCTGAAACATATGGACCAGAGGTATGATATTTAGAAGTCTAATCTGTTTGTATGACTGATAATTAGCTGCTTTGGTTGTTCCATGACACTGGTGTTTTGCTTCGACATGCATTTTGTTTTACTTCCTTTTGTTCCTTTCTTCCTTTTTTCTTGACATGCGTGTTTATAAATCTGTATTTGAGTTTGCATGGCTCTCTGTTTTTCCTTGGTGGAGCATTTGGAGGATCATAATCGACTATATGCCTCGACTTTTGGGATGTCTTCTTGACAATTGCAGGGCCTAGATTTTGTTGTTGACGCTGGAGTAAGAGTGGCTGATCCTTCTACTGTAGTTGATATGACAGGACCTTATGCAAAAATCATTCGACAAGGAAAGGTGGGCCTTTTACCATGGAGATGTGCTTAATAATTTCCTAATGTCATGGTCTGATTTCAAGGTGAAATTATGTTTAGGGACCTAAATTACACTGGATGGTAGCTGACGATGATGTTCCTGAGTCTGGTTTTGGTGCTGAAGACCTAATTCCTTCTGCCACATAGAGGCCAATCCTGTGGACAAGCACGAGTCTTTTTGTTTCCGATAAACTTTCAGTTTTAATCGGAACAGAAACATGACATCTTCCAGTAAATAAAGTGTATAGTCTAGGGTTGTACAGATCCATATAGATTAGAGTGAATACCACATCCTCCAGGAGTGGCTATGGTTGTGAAGTGAAAATGGATGTCGTCCTTCATTTAACCTCGTGGTGGGGTTCATGCCATTGTTAGGTCTTGATCCAACTGCTGGAAATGGACAACTCTATATTTAGTCCTCCTATTTAAAATAAAAGTTTTAGAGGGATTTTAATTATTCAAAATAAGTATTGTTCGTGATTTTTTCTGCATGATTATAATTTTATTTTCAAAATTACCCTTTAATTTTGTTCACATCTTAATTACATATTATATTTTCAAGATACTTCAACATGTAATTAATAAAAGTTTATTAAATATTTTTTTAATTTTTTAAATAAATGTGCATTCTTTTAAAACGACATTTATTTTGATTAAAAGGGAATAGTGATTAATATTTAATAGTGAACCTTTTTCCTCAATCTTTGTGTAGTGGTGTTAGCACAAACTTTCTCAGAGGTTTGGCATTCAATAGAATCCTTAAGAGGACCACTTTGTTTTTCACACCACAAAACTCTGAATCCCCCAGCCCCCCTACGTTTGCAGCTGCAGCGTATCTTTATGTATATAGCAACAGAAGGACCAGCCCAGCGCCATTACTCCCCTTCAGAGTTTGAATGACATTCCAAAATCTCAATAACTAGACCAATCTATAACAAAAATCTTGTTATCCGATTCCTATTCTATGGCCCTCCATAAAGTTTGGCAGACTTTTATTCAGTTTTCTATTACTCTCCCCAATTCATAATAAGAGTTGTTTTAGATATATTTTAATTATTCAAAATAAGTGTCATTCTTGACTTTGTATACATGTTTATAACTTTTTTTTTCAAAATTAACCTTTCATTTTTCTCTCATCTTAATTATACAGATCACAATTTCAAGGTAATTTCTCTCACAATTTCATTTAAGATGCTGATTACCGAGGTAATTTTATGGGAGTATTAATAAGGGTATATCTATAATTTTATTAGCTTTCTTAATAAGCGTGCATTTTTCTAAAATGACTCTTATTATAAATTGGATGGAGCAATATTTTAATTTAGTTTATACACAGCAAACAAGTTGTGCTGATAAGTTGAATGTAGTATTCGAAATTTCTGTAACATATTGTCTTCAAGGTGTGGTTCAATTAATAAAACTTGTCTTCTATGTATTTATTAATTCAAACTTCTCACTTTGATGATCAAAAATAACGAAACGAGAGTAAAATGAGTTGAATAGAATTAATCATTTAACTCTAAATTACTGTGATTTGTTTAAAATGTATAATTTATTAACGATAGTCATTATTACAATATTAGTTTAATGACTATATCTTTGGTATCTTATTATTTTTATCTTATTTTATTATTTGTATTTATAATGTTAAAGATATTTATCAGTTTGATAATATATCTTATTTGTATTTATCAATCTAAATATGTTTATCTTTTTGTTCAAATATTGTATATTCACGCTCTTTATAAAATTATTCATTCAATACAAAAATACTACCTTAATTATATTCTGCTTTCACATGGTATGACAGTCCCTCCAACCCTTTTCTCCTCAAAGCACTACGTTTTTTTAGTTATTAAATCCCAAAAATCACCTCCTGTAGAAGGCTCAATTCATTCTCTTTTTAAGTTACCAAAATCTATACAATTTTATTTATTCAAATTTATTTTCACTATCTTAAACGGTCTTTTCTACCTTTGATCTTTCTCAACAGTTATACAAGTTTTAAAGTAATTAAGCCATGAAGAGGGGCTTCAACATGTTGCCAATAGTTCATGCGAAGTGCCAAATGTTATTAAACATTCGCTGGACCATTGATACCAAAAAAGCTCTCAAAGACTTAAGGGTAGATCTTTATTAGAGTGAAGATTTGCTACTTCAAGGTACTAAAGTTAAGACTATGATGTTGATTCAAGTGACATTGATCTTTCGTTAGGATTACGGATTAGAAGAATTGAAGCAAACTAATGCCATAGTTGAACTTATAACTGATGCCAGACTTGTCATTGTGTTTATGCATAGATTTCCAAAATAGGACCAACACCTACTTTAAATAATGTCCTTCATGTTCCACGTTTAAATAGAAACATTTTACCAGTCCAAAAATTTGTTTTTAATATTTCATTTCTCTAATTTTGACTAACATATTTTGTTATAAAGGTTCAGGTGACGAAAGAGGTACTCCTTCCATAACCAACTGAAGATGGATTGTATGCTCTCCACTAATCTCATTTCAAGAAATCTAATTTGGTTGACTGTCCCTCTTTGTGTAATTATCATACTCGATTTACAGTATTCATAACTACAAACTATTTCTAAAATAGTACTTAGATTCTAGGACTAATTCTTCACCTTGTTCTTCATGTTTTATGGGAAAACTTGCAAGACTTCTTTTTTGCTTTTGTTATTCATAAGAGTTAGGCGCCATTCAAAACCATTTATTTAAGTGATGTTTAGCATTGTTTTCTTCAATTTAAAATCTTATGTCGATTTCAAATTCAGACTCAAATTAAAGCCTTAAAGCCTTTCAATCTAGCTGGGGTGGCGAATACCAAAAACTATAAAAATTATTCTAAAATACTAGAATAATTTACCGTATAGCATGTCCATATACTTATTAATAGAATAACAAACATAAAGAAAATTAGACATTTCGTTGACACTGATCTTACTTTACTTACTCATGGTCATGATCCTTTAAGATATTATAATTATGCTTTTGAAATGAATGCAATGTTAATCAACAATTTATAGCTTTCTGCAATCACAAATATAAAAAATCATTATATTTTTATTGCTCAATAAATTTATAAATTATTTAGAATTTAAACTACTTAACGATGCTATTTATCCTGTCCTTCGGTCCTACAACACTAACAAATTTTTATTCTAAGCTAAACCTTATATTTACTTTGGACAAAGTCTTTCTCATTCAGCTTTTTTTTTAAATCTTGATATCCCCACTAATCATGTTTATCTTGTAACACATGTTGACTTTAATGAAAAGGAGATTTGTTTTAAGAGAGTCTAATCACAACCGATAAAGGGAAAAGAAAAAGGCCCTTAACTTAATCTCTGTTTCGACATATAAACCATAGTTCGGCTTCTACAATGCCTTTAAATATGTCGTTATTGTTGAGACCCGATCCGGAAACCGGATTCCAATCGAAAAACGTAACGGAAAAACGAAAAATCGAAAAGCGAGAAATCGCTAATCGGAATACAAATCGCATCATCAGAGCGAAACGAATACTCGGAAAATTTTGCATCGGAAATACGAATAACAAAGCGGAGAAACTCGAAAGGCAGAATTCTGAATCGAATGCGAATCGAAATAATCAAACTGAAACAAACACCGACATCCGTTTCAAACATGAAGCATAGGAAACTAATCGCGTTTGAAACCCTAAGACGTTCCAAAATCCGGTATGAAATTTTTTTTCTTTCTTTCTTATTCTCATTTCTTACCTCATTAGTCAATCTCATTCAAAATCACACAAGCAAATTCCAC
>JANZLF010000005.1:41895831-41906001 GCA_026546835.1 Erythroxylum foetidum | reverse complement strand
TTACTACTGCATCAAACTCAAAAAGAAGAAGATATTTGAAGATGGACAAGGAACAATCACAGTATAGGAAAGGACGGTATTCTCAAGAAGATAATTAAAAGAATATCGAAATTCTTTTTTTTAACTATATGTATTTAATGATAAAACTTGGCTTCACATCATACAGTGTTGACCAAAAAATCTGGTGGTATATCCCATCTAGATCTATTGAGATAACCTGTAGCTGTTGTAGCTAATAAGTGAGCTGCCCTATTAACATTCTTAGGAACCCATGTAAACGAGCAGGATTGCAATCTACCAAAAAGTAATTTACAGTCTAATATTGCTCCCATCTTATTGGTTCCTGAATGTGCCCCGTGGAAACGCTGCACTAGCTGGAGGCAATCTGTTTCCATCTCCATCGAGGTAAAACTTAAATGCGTTAACTATGATAGAGCTTCCTTGAACGCCATAGCTTCGACTATAAATGGTGTGTAGTTTAAGATAGCAAAACCAGAAAAACAGTTGAGAAAAAGATCATTTGCACCTCTGATCACTATACCATATGACGTAGTTCCCTGGATTGATTGAATGGCTGCATCAAAGTTGCGTGTCACTGATCCGACATTAGGGTTGCATGTCACTGATCCGACATTAGGGCTAGACCATATGGTGTCACTGATCCGACATCATGTTAACAATGCATGAGAAATGGTTTCCGTTTCAACACAATATGGGCATTGTTCAACTGTGTCCACTCCCTGTCGTTGTAAAGCCTCTCGCATCGAAAGTATCCATCGACAAGCTCTCCACAGGAATTCTTTTATTTTGGGAGGAAGGAGAAGATTCCACATTTTCTTCCACGGGCCCCCTTGATGCTCATGCTCGATGGTGCTTAACCATTTGAGGGCTACTTTATATCCCGACTTAACGAAATAGAAGTCATCTGTGGTGAAATACCATCTCATTGTGTCCATGTGGTTGATGCTGGTCAAAAGGATGGTCTTTAATGATTCCACATATATGCTGCACAATATGCCTTGTAAGAATTGGAAATCCCATTCGTTCTCTTTGATGAGGACGAGATCTTTCACTTTTAAATGTTCAAGGCCCTCCACTGTTAGTGATTGTACTTGAAACTCCGGTTCGTGCGGTATTCACAGATCAGTCCAAGCAGAAATGGTTTCACCATTGCTGACTCTCCACGTTGTGCCTAACTTGAGCAATTCTCTAGCATATAATAGACTCCTCCAAAGAAAACTTGGATTGGATCCGTTTGGTGCTTCCAAGAAAGAGGCCCTAGGGAAATATTTAAAGTTTTTCTTTACGAAAATGCCATAGCATACTATTCGCGGCCATAAGGAAAAGGTATAATTATGCCAATTTTTCCATATCTCATCCAATTCAAAGTGTAAATATACAGAACACGTGACTTGAATGATAGCTAAAGGACAAATTCCAAGTCGCACGCTTTTGGACTTCGGCACTGTTTTAAAAGCAATCTCATCCATATTGTAATAAATAAATTAAAATTGGATAGAAGAGCGGAGAGAAGCTCTTGTTTCCATAATTAAATATTAATTCCATGCAAAAGGATTGTCAAAACCTTAGCATTATTTTCTTTTTGCATGGACTTTTATAAATAAATAGGCACGTATTAAGTTCGAATATAACTTTAGAAAAATAATTAATTGATTTAATTAAAATTTGAAAATACATTTAAAGGGTGGGGAATGAGTGTACAAAAAAAAATTGAGTTTGAAATATATAAAAAGATACATTTATGCTGTTTTGTCTTAAAAAATAAGTAGTAATTCTTCACGAAGATAAACAATTTTACTTGAATATATAAATTTCTAGCCACGGAGTTATATATTTATTAATGCTTTAAAAATTGAATTGAAAATAAATTGGTAAGATACAAAGATTATCATTTAAAATATTAAATCGATACTAAATCGTTGTAAAATTGGCTAAAGGTTAAATAAAATTTAAAATTTAAAGTATGATTAAAAGAAATTATTTTTATTTATCAAAAAATTTAAAATTTAATTAAAAAATTGTTAAATAAAAATAATTAGTTAATATTAATTTATAAAAATTTATTAATTTTTTAAATTTAATTAATTGATCAATTTTTAATAATAAAATTATTAAAATAAATAAAACTGAAAATTAAAAACTAAAGTGAAATGTTAAACCGTTCTTACTTATAAATTTTTTATCAATAATTTTTATCTTAATTTATTTTAATAGTTTATTCGTAATAATAATTTTTTTCTTACGCTTCTGATAAGATCTCGTTTCTATATTGTGATCCCGGATCATTCTTGTACTCGTCTTACTGTTCCGCATTTGTCTCTGTTCAGACAGATATGGAAATCTTTCAACACACATATATTCCCAATAATTCTTTAAACAATCAGTAACTGTCACGTGTACCTTTCTGGGTTATCTCCTCCGCAGCTCTTACTGAGCTTGATCCGGTCCAACTTAGATGATCATGGCAAGTGACCCCGTCCTGTACGTTGAGCTGTCGAGGATCGGAAGAAAGGTTAAAGCTTTGCTATTCTTTTGCGTGAAAAAAAAAAACCATCTTTGATGCAGACAGGACTTGCCAACGGGACAAAAGCTGATGGCGAATCGTAACCTCAGTGGTGGGGTTTCAGTTTGGTGCAAGAATTTAATGAGTTAAAGTGTAATGAAGGAAAAAAGATGAGTTTTTGTTTTGTGCATTGGCTACAAAGTTCCATTTTCAACTTGACTCGAATAAGCTCACCGAAGACTCCAAGGGTTTTTCTCGTTGCTTGTGCTTATCTTCAAAATGCCCCTTTCACACCTGTACATACTTGGATTCTGTATACAAGATTAGACGTATCTAAATCATTATAATTTTCGTTTTTCTGTTTTACAAAAAATATATTTTATGGGTTCATTATTCTCTATTGGTTAAGCTGACTTCTATTCTCCAATTGCCGTGTATGGACTTTCTGCTGCTCATCCACGCCTAGTCTTCTTGCAAGAGTATTGCTTGATGAATATCTTTTGAGATACGGAAATTGCAGATCTTCTTTCAGAAAATTAAGTTGCAGCAAATCCAACAAAGTATATTGAAGGTAAGCTTGCTAATCTAAATATGATTTTACCGTACTTTTCGTTACCTTAGATGGTTGTGGTAATATTAGTAATCGGAAGTGCGATCAAGAGTTTGTAGAAAGAAAGAAGCTTTTATCGATCTGGAAAAATTGGCAGCCTTTGTTTTTGTTTCTTGATTTTGAACCAAAGAAGAGAAAATTTGGGAAGTGGGTTTTGAGGAAGTAGACATTTTGAGAGAAATTACAGAAGAATTAAGCAGACGAGGTTGAACCTGCAATTTTGGATGCCTTCCTGTGTTTCTTTCTCTTTACAATATTGATTACTTTTGTATTGAGTCAAGTTGCATAATTTGGAACTTAAAGCTTGTCAAGTAACTGAATCTGGTAACCGAAGTTTTCACAGATTCATTTAACAATTTGTTTTGATTCATATGTTATTTTCTAGTTCCTGCTTACTAATTCACATGCTAGTTACATGACGCCTGACAAATTCTTTCATGTAATGTATACAGTTTATCAATAATGTCTTTATGTAACTTGCACTGTCTTCTTGTCGGCAAATTGTTACTTATTTCTGTTGTTTTCGTGATATCTTTGCTGGTTTCACGGAATGGTGCTCTGATTTTCAATCCCTGGATCTGCAGAGGTCACACTATATTAAGGAAAGCGTTTTGTTGCCATGAAGTGTTTTTCATTCTATGGTGGAGACAAGCCGGAACCAACAACCGTGACAGTCTCGGCTCAATCCTTGACTTCTAAACACAGTGATCGCGAAGTGGGGCAATCTGGATCTGAATTGAATTCTCAAAACGTCTCGGGGGCTAGCTCAGAATCCATGGGGAGGCCGTTGTTTCCAATAATATCACCTAGACAGAGCAATCTCAGAGTTTTTACTGTTTCTGAGCTCAAGTCAGCCACCAAGAATTTTAACCGCGGTTTCATGCTTGGAGAGGGTGGATTTGGCTGTGTCTATAAAGGGTCCATAAAGAATAGGGAGGATTCAAGTAGAAAGATTGATGTTGCTGTGAAAAAGCTTGGTAAGAGAGGAATGCAGGCAAGTCTTTGTCCTTACGGCTGCTTTTCGTAGTTCCTTTAATGCATCAGGAGCAAACCAATGTTTTGGGAGGCTTAGTAATTAAGATGGTGTAAACTAATAAGATTTGAATGTTTGTTTATTGAAACTGTTTAGTATTTTCTAATCCATTATGTAGGAAATGCTACTCACCTTTATAGATTCTCATAATCAACATTGTTGCTTTACCTACTGCTACCAGATTACTTTTCTCCCTCTGTTTTAGATGGTTTTACCTTAGATCATGGTTGGCAGGGGCACAAAGAGTGGGTCACTGAAGTAAATCTTCTTGGAGTGGCTCAGCATCCTAACCTAGTTAAGTTGATTGGTTATAGTGCTGAGGATGATGAGAGAGGAATGCAGCGGCTGCTCATATATGAATTTATGCCTAATCAAAGTGTGGAGTTCCATTTATCCACTCGATCAGAGACAACTCTCTCATGGGCTATGAGATTGAAGATAGCTCAAGATGCTGCTCGTGGCTTAGCGTACTTACATGAAGAAATGGATTTTCAGGTATGTAACTATTTATTCGCATCTTATATGGTACATGTTTCCTAGCAAAATGGTCTTACTGTTCCATGTGCGCAAGACTGATCACTGATTTCTCCTTTTTTTCCTTCTCTCCTTACTATGTGACATAGATCATCTTTAGGGATTTCAAATCTTCAAATATCCTTATAGATGAGCAGTGGAATGCCAAGCTATCAGACTTTGGATTGGCTAGATTGGGTCCTCAAGACGGTTTGACCCACGTCTCAACTGCGGTATGCCTGTTGAATACATCGGATAAATTCCCACGTCAGACACCATTACATGAAATGATTGACATAGAAACATAACTGCATTCAAATGTGCGTCTTATGCTATCCACAATGCGTATGTGATGGATCATTTAGAAATTTCTTCCTAAAACATGACTGCTATAACTCTTTTACTTTGTCCTATATCTGCATTTTGTCTTCACTCCAAGAGATGCGTGGTCTTGTATTTGCTTAGTTGGGATAGTTTTATTTGATAAACATCGAAAGTAGAAAATGTTTCACTCAGCCATTTGTATGTCAACTTGTAGAATACTGGCCAAATGGACGTACAATATAATGGCATAGTCACTATCCATGTGTAATCAAAGTTCTTAATGTTCATGTAATTGACAAAATTTTTCCAGGTTGTTGGAACCTGGGGATATGCAGCTCCTGAGTATATCCAAACTGGACGATTAACATCAAAGATTGATGTATGGAGCTATGGGGTATTCCTGTATGAACTCATCACTGGTAGGCGCCCTCTAGATCGAAACCGACCAAAGGGTGAACAAAAGCTCTTGGAATGGGTAAGGCCATATTTATCAGATGTCAAGAAATTTCGTCAAATATTGGACCCCAGGCTTCAAGGGAATTATCACCTAAAATCAGCAAAAAAGTTAGCAACAGTAGCGAACAGATGCTTGGTCAGAAACCCCAAATCACGCCCAAAGATGAGTGAGGTGTTAGATTCGGTAAACAAGATTGTAGATGCATCAACTGAGACAGAAAGTCTTGAACTCTCAGTCAATAGTTTGGCATCAATGGAGACTTCAAAGAACTCCACAGCAGATAGTAAAACAAGGGATCTGGATCTGAAAACTGTGGAGAGTGGTTGGTTTGCTTGGATGTGGATGCCAAAGCTCATCGGAACTTGCTGAGAGCAGACACTTCAGCGAACTTAGCTTGGTGGGTCTTTTGGCATTATTCACTGCTTTGGACGGACATCTTGAAGATATAATGTTCTGTAATCACCTAGTTCACACGGTAACTTATCTGATATGAGTTCCACTGTAAAACAAGGCGGAGGGGAGAAATTTGGAGTATCAGGAGGTGTTGACTTCAGTTTCATATTTGAAGCTTGACGGATTGGCTCGAATTGGAAGGCGTGGAGAAGATGTGTTCCTGAACCAGTGTAAACAGTTACTTTACTTGCAAAATAGGCAAACTTCCATGTACTAATGTGAAGGCTTGAGCTCGGTGGAGCTCACGTAACTTCTTTATCTATTTCAGGAGACTTTAAAGCAATGAAACTAATTGTAATGAAACTTAATCGTTAGTTGTGAACTTGTGATAACAGTATAGGCTAAAACAATAACCACACAAATCCATGGCTCCCAGGCTCTTAGGCAAGAGTGTTATCCAACCCAGAAACGAGGAAAGTTCAACAGTTTCGGTCATTTGGGATCTTTCCCACACATGAATGAAAAAGCCACTTGTTTTTTTTTTTTTATTAAAGGGAAAGATACAGATTACAAAACAAGTCGGGAGAAACTAACGCCTAACTGATCCTCAAAGAGGATAGAGTGACACTCACTAGGGGTGGTGGTTAAAAAAGTACATCCAATCAAGGAGGATAGAGTGGCACTCACTAGGGGTGGTGGTTAAAAAAGTACATTCAATGTCGAACTGCACCGCATAGCCTGCAAGCCAGTCCACACAACGATTACACTCTGGATAGATATGGCGATGCGTAATGGTCCAGTTCCGAGAAAACAGTTCCCGAATCCCCTGAACAATGGGATTGAGTATGGTGGACCAGCTCGCCTCAGAAGAGAGCAGAGTGATCACCGCGATCGAGTCTACTTCCAGTTCGATCCGACGGTAATCGAGAGTCCAAGCAAGGGTGAGGCCAGAAAGCACGCTCCATAGTTTCGCAGACACTGGTGTGCACCAGCCGAGGTTGTGAACAAAACTGCCAAACCAAGTGCCCGAACTGTCACATAGGAGGCCTCCCGCAACAGCTGACAAGGAGGAAGGAGTGCACATGCCATCTGTGTTGAGTTTGATCCATCCGTCAGGCGGTGGGCGCCAGCCGATCAACTGTTCTTGACGAGGTCGATGTCCCAAAATAGCTTGTTTCCTCCATACTGCAGTTCGCTGGATCTGACCTGCAAAAGACACAATGAGAGAAATGGGTGAGGGGGGCCAAGTGAACTGCGGGTCGAAAATTCTCGAATTCCGCCAGTTCTACAAAAGCCAACAAGCGATTCCGAAAAGCAGCGACCAATCCTTGCCCAAAACTCGCGTGTGCGTCCGGAGGTTGGTGATGAGCCACCCACGAGACGACAATGAGAAGAACTCGGGAGGAAGTACGCAAGGGGGAAAGGAATCCCACACCTGACAAGCTTTAGGGCAGTCTTGTAGGGTATGCAGAGCGAGTTCTTCGAGGCCACAGTGATAACAAGACCCGTCCATAGTAAGGTGGCGACTCCGGCAATGGTGGTTAGTCAGAAGCCGGTCATGCGCAAGCAGCCAAAGAAAAGTGCGAATACGTTAGAGGCCTCCCCAATGCCAAATGAGCTGCCAACAGTCATCTATCTCAGTGTCTACGTGATCCAAAATCATGGAATAAGTGGAGGCAACCGTGAAGTGCTCAGTCTCAGAACGACCCCAAATGACCTTGTCGGGACCTAGGAAGGGTCGCGGGAGAAACATGCCGGTGATGAGACGGCAAAGCGAAGGCGGGAGACAATGCTGGAAAGCAGGCCAGTGCCATGCCCCTGTGTCATCCACAAACTGATTGATCCGGAGTGTGCGCGAGGAAGGAGAAATGTGGGAGACAGTATGATTGAGAAGAGGGCCTGTACCGACTAGCCAGGGGTCCAACCAAAATCGAATCGTATCTCCGTCACCAATCATCCATCTCATGCCCTGTAGCACCAAGGGCCACGTCGCTTTTATGCTTTGCCAGATCATCGAGCCACCAGTGGTGACAATGGAGGTGGGCAGGTGGGTGACATCAAAGTGATACTTGGCAGTAAGGACCTGAACCCAGAGGACATGAGGTTTAGTAACTATAGTCCACCCT
The DNA here is from genome assembly GCA_026546835.1 of Erythroxylum foetidum. Taxonomy (NCBI): domain Eukaryota; kingdom Viridiplantae; phylum Streptophyta; class Magnoliopsida; order Malpighiales; family Erythroxylaceae; genus Erythroxylum; species Erythroxylum foetidum. Next base: position 41,898,021 of record JANZLF010000005.1, on the reverse strand, counting down.
AATTTAGCAAGAAAGGCGTCATTAGTGGCCCAGACGTTACAAATGCCAAGACCCCCGCGGTCTTTAGGCAGACAAAGCGTCTCCCAGTTGACCAGGTGAATCCGCTTATGCCCTGCAGAAGATCCCCACAGAAACTGACGCAGGGTTTTCTCGATAGCATCACAAAGGCTCCGGGGCAAGCGAACAGTCTGCATCGTGTAGCTAGGTAATTCTGCGAGCGTCCGACAAAGGAGAGGTGTTTGGCAGACCATCTAGTCAATCGCTGATGAACCTTGTCAAGAATGTACTGGTAGGTGCGTTTGTTCACGCGGTTGTGCAGAAGCGGAACACCAAGGTAACGACCAAGGTCATGCGTGGGCGTGAAGCCCAGGGCATTAGCGAATCCAGCGGCCGTCGACAGGGAAACGTTCTTGGAGAAGTAGCACCTAGATTTGGCTTGACTGACATGTTGTCCCGAAGCGGCACAGAACGTATCTAGGGTTTCACGAATAATGGTCACTTGGTCCAGGGAAGCCGTAGAGAAGAGGATCAGATCATCGACAAAGAACAGGTGGGAAAGAGGCGGGCCAGATCGACTCAACTTGATAGGGTGCCAACGCCCTTGATCCACGGCGTGGGAGATAGAATGACCTAGGCGCTCCATACAGAGAACGAACAGGTAAGGCGAGAGGGGGTCACCTTGACGAAGACCACATGAAGGCCGAAAGGTCTCACTCAACTCCCTGTGCCACCGAATTTGAAAGGAAACCGAAGTGACACATTTCATAATGAGGCTAATCAGAGAAGCAGGTAACCCAACATCCAACAAGGTATCTTGGATGAAATCCTAGGATAATCGATCATACGCCTTCTCGAGGTCAACCTTCAATGCCATGAGGCCCTTCTGCCCGGATTTCCGTTTCATGGAGTGAATAACTTCCTGAACGATGATGATATTGTCCGTGATCAGACGTCCAGGAATGAAGCTGCATTGCGTGGGAGCCACAAGCTTGTTTAAATAGGGTTTTAGCCTATTGACAATGATCTTGGTGAGGGCTTTGTAAGCCACTGTGCAGAGAGCAATGGGTCAGAAGTGCGTGATCGTAGTAGGAGACGGAATCTTCAGGATGAGGACCAGAATGGTGTGGTTTAAGGCCGAATCCCAAACGGCATGGCGAAAGATACGTTGAAAGAACAGAAGCAGGGAAGGGCCCACAATGTCCCATTGGGATTGATAAAATAAGGCAGGGAAGCCATCAAAACCCGGGGCCTTATTGGGGGCCATAGCAAAGAAGGCCGATTTGAGGTCATCGGAATGGAGAGGCCTGACGAGATCCTCCTGCGCATGAGGAGGAAGGGGGAGATAGTGGCCACGAAAGAAGCGGGGGCTAGGGTGCGCCGGATCTGTCGAGTAAAGGGTCGCGAGGAAATTCTGAGCAAGCCGACAAATGTTCCGAGCCCCAGAGAAAAAAGTCCCATTATCATCCTGCACAGACGAGATCTGTGCGGGTGTACGTTTAGCCATGGCGATGTTATGATAGTATTTCGTATTGCAGTCACCCTGACTGATCCATTGACTCCGGGATTGCTAGTGCCAATATAACTCTTATTGGAAGAGGACTTCTTCCAACTCCTTCCGTAGATGCTCCTCAAGATCGCGGAGGGAGAGGGAGGCGCCCGCGTCCAATTGATGTTGAATACCAGCAAGACGTGCCATGAGATGTTTTTTCTGGTGGAATATATTCACAAAGGTGGTATGATTCCAATGTTGGAGTTTAGCCGAAAAGTCTTGGATATCACTACTAATGTCGGAGTCAACAGGCGACCAATTGGCCGTGACGAATTGCCTGAAGTCGGCATGGGTCACCCAAGCCGATTGGAAGTGGAAGGTACCAGGGGAGGGAGGGATCCTAGGAAGGTTTTGAAGGGATACTAAGAGAGGGCGGTGGTCCGATTTAAGGAAAGGCAGGTGGGAAACCGTGGTGGCGTTGAAAGCAGAATGCCAAGAGGTAGAGCAGAAAACCCGATCTAGCCTCGCCATAATGTTGCCTCTCCTCCATGTGAACCGAGGACCGGAGAATCCCAAATCCTGGAGTTGACAATTCTGGATGCAATCTCGAAAATGAGGGTTGATGATCGGTTGAAAGCGGGAGCCGCCTCGTTTATCAGAACTCTCCAGTTTGACGTTGAAATCGTCGCCCAACAGCCACG
>JANZLF010000005.1:41884235-41895731 GCA_026546835.1 Erythroxylum foetidum | reverse complement strand
GAAATTAGTACCTGATCTCGATAACGCCAATGTAATGATGAAATTAGTACCTGATCTCGATAACGCCGATAATTATTAGGCCCATGGGGTAAGGATAATCTGTAGAATTTCGACGGCCTTTGTCGTAATCATCAAGGGGTTAGTAGTGATGCAAGTGATTTGTTGAAGAGACTGCCATAAATAATGCTGGAAGGAATAAGTAGGGCTAGCATAAATGGCGGTAAAATCAAAGGCCACGTGGTTCCACACTATACTAGTGTGCACAAATTGGCGGTGGGTTAGAAGAATCTTGACGACAATATCCTCTTGCTACAGGATCCAGATACCTCTCGAATAGCCCACAGCTTCGACGCGAAAGGAATGCGGAAAGCCTAAGCTTCGAATAACTGTCATTGCCCGAGTGCCACTAATACGAGGTTCGACCAGAACCAGAAGACGAGGTTTATGAATGTGGAGGTAATGTCTGAGAACGGGCTTGAAGGTCCGACCTCCAGCCCCTTGGCAATTCCATATGAGAATCAACATAAAAATCATTAACTGGAGAGAGAGGGGGTCGAAGAGTTACCTGCAGTAGCAGACTGGTCCGGGGCCGGAATGACTATCGGTGTCGGTGGAGTCTCCTCCATGTTAGTGTCTGGGTCCGCATTCGAGGCGGGACTGGTGGTGGGCGAAGGTCCCAGATCGGGCGGCTGGGGGGGATCCAGAGGGGGGGTGGAAGTGTCCCCGGTTGGATCGGGAGAAGGGTGGTGGTCCTCCTCCATTGCCCCGGAGTCGGAAAAGTTAGGATCGGGGATGTGAAGGGACAGGTTCGGAATAATTATCTCGGAGTGAGAGGGAATAGACAGGGCGATATGGTTCGAAGAAGGGCTGAGTTGGATCGGAAAAGTGGGCTGGGGAGAGGGTTGGGCTGGGAGGGTTTGGGCTGGGCTTGGAGGGACTGAAGGAGTAGAGTTAGGCTGAGGGAGGGTCTGGTGGGCTGGCCCAGGGGGAAGGCCCGTACGTGGCTGAGTCTGGCTTGGTGGGGACGGCGTCGTTTTGGGAGGAAGATAAGCTAAAGCGCTGCGGCCAGAGGACGCCCCTTTCTTCACTTTGGTGGCTTTAAACGGCAGTGGAATTAGGGCAGAAGGAACGGTCAGTTGGGTTGGACGTGGAGAGGAAGGGATAAGGGGAGGTGGCGCCACAGGTGACGGAGGATTAGCCCCAGCGGTCTCCTGCGGAAGGATTTCAGTTAGGGCCATGAATCGCGAGCCGTTCGAGCCTGCAGGGGAAGGACGGGTGTGGTTGTCTGAGCGTTTCGTCGAGGAGGAGGCCGGTGGCCTGCGAGAACGTCGCGTCACTTGCATCCAATCGCCAAATTGCGCGCATGGGGGCGATGACGAAGAAGATGGCTCAGAGGAGACAGAGGAATGAGCCGTCGTTTATCCTACGTTGGGTGGAGCTTCGGAGGGCGACAGAACCGATTTGTCGGGGCAAGCTTGAGTGGCATGCCCGACCCGTCCGCAGGAGTAGCAGATCTGGGGGAGGCCTTCGTAGGCCACCCGAATGCATTCCCCGTCGAGCTCCACGATTGAACGAAGGGGAGCGCTTAAGTCCACATCTACCGCCACTCGGGCAAATTTGCCCCGATGGGTAAGTTGTGTGGTGCTGTCAATTTTCACCATGCGTCCTACCAGGTTCCCTAACGCAGTGAGGACGGAGGGGTGGTAGCGTGCGACTGGGAGATCAGGAAATCACGCCCAGGCTACCACATGGGAAATCTTACCGGAAGAGGGGAGGAACTCAGGATACTAGGGATGCAAAGACAAGGTGTGGCTGACGATGATCCACAGGCCTTGGGTAAGTGTTCTGACATAATCCTCCTCCTCAACGAAATTGACAAGAAAAAAATCGTTTTCTATGTCCACAACTTTCATGGGACCTTTTGGTTTCCAAAGAGCAGTAACCCGGTACTTTAATAAATTGAAGCTTAGCGTTCTGCCCAAGAGTTTGATGACGACAGCATTGGCCCAGAGTTTATCCAATTTGCCTTTGAAGGAGATCGAGAGTTCAATGCCCAAACCAAATTTGCCTTGAATGATGATAATGTCGCCCTCCGAAAGGTCGATGGGGTCCTCCATTGGCCACTCAAGCTCTTTGTCCCCTCGAGTGCCGTCTGGTGGGTTAGAAACCGCCGCACTATAACTAATTGCTTTGAGCTGACTGACATGTGTATGAGGTGGGGGATCTTCTTCCCTATCCCGGAGTCGCACTTTCTTGGAAGCGTGACGATCAGAGATATTTGGATTATGAGGAGCGGATGGAGAAGCCATGATGCAGAGGCGAGGAACGGTAGCCGGCGAAAGTAGGAACTATAGCTGGTTAAGACAATTTATTGTAGCAGTTGAGAGCGATCGTAACGGTTCGTTCTCTTTAAGCCACTTTACCTTCTCACTCGTTTTCCAAGTTTCAAACTTTGTTGGGAATAACACGTCTTGTGCCAACATTGACATAAACAGCTGACATAAACAGCTGCAAAGAACAGAATCAGAAACAAGCAAGTAATATTGATCACCCTCAAAAGAAACAAAAAAAGGATCTTTAAGCCAAAAAGATGAGAAAGTTGGAAAAGAAAGACATGACGCCCCACCACCATTACCGCCCCGTCGCCGCCCTTAAAGTGCGGGCTCAAAAGGGAATATAGTCATTTCATGCAATAGTTTGCATCTGTTCCAATTGGAGCTTGTGATGGTTTTGTTGAACTCAGGTAGGGTAAACACAAAAGAGACGTAATCAGAAAGCAACATCAACCTAAGATGCTGGAGATAATTACGTTGTCACTGTCCAAACTCCAGTGAGAATGACCATATAAACGTTAATCAAAATTATATTATCAGTAAAAAAAAAGGTTTAGTGGTCAACGATGTAAGCACTAAGCAGTCAGTGACAGGCAATCGGGACCGTCCATTCAAAACATGTTCAGCAGTGCACATATACACCCAGATAACATATAAATGCTGGGAAATAGGATGGTGCCGAGCCTGTAACGCTTTGCTTGCTCCAGAGTTATTTTATTTTGATTTTCTTTTCTTACCAAAAAATAAAAGAAATTCATTACTTAAAAGTATCTGTTCCTAATCTTTTGATGCTTAGAAGTCTACAAATCATTCATAGTTATGATATCCTTGGCAGTGCCCAAGCACAAACTTTCTGTTTTGTTTTGTTTTGTTTTTTGTTTGGTTAATTAATCTAAGCCAATTTGGGTGAGTCCTTAATCCTGGTTGTTGTTATTGTTTCTTTGTTTATGTTTGATTTGATCTAATGTTTGTTGTTTGTTTCGGCTGTTTGATATGTTCGTGCTTTAGTTTGGTGGTTATTTTTCAGTTGATCATGGTCCAGTAGTTGTTTTGGGTTAGAGACGTTTGAGGAAGTGAATTAGAGAGATGACATTTGTATTCTTGAACAACCAATATTAATAGGATAAGCTTGTCCAATATTTGTTTGTTGGTAAAATAACATGCGAGGAGTAACTTTTTGTTTGGAACTTGAGCTTGTGTTGAGTAGAAATGATTAAATTATGATGCTGGTGCAATCAAAAAATTGAGCTGGAGCATTTCTAAGTGATTGCTGAATGTTAACACTGTGTTTTGATTGTTAGGTGGATAGAGAGATTGAAAAGTGATGGCTACTTATGATCAAGATTCAGATGTAATCAGGTGGGGTCTTAGTCTTCTTGATGGGGATCCTCCGCTGTATTCTGGATATTATGGTGAGACTATAGAAAGCGGTAACAACTACCAGGAACAGTATGTTGAAGACCGATATGATATTACAGATTCTAACCACGTAGAGAATGATGAAATAATTGCCCGTACGCTGCAAGAAGATTTCTCGCAGCTAGCAGTTTCAGAGGCCTCGGGATACTCAGTTGCTGCTGAAGAATATATGCAGCCTTCCGTTCAACCGCATGATTGGCAGTGCCCTCCAACTTCTAATCACTACTCAAGTGTGTAGAATGTAGTGAACTGGTGGCTGTATCTGATTCATTTCATAGGAGCTAGTGTCTTGATGGTTTTGGTGTTTTTAATGTGCAGACAACGAGTATAGACTTGAAGAGGCTGACGACACTGTCGCCTCCACTTCATGCTCTCGTCGTGGAAATGCTGAAGAGTATCTTCATTCTCCAGAATATTCTGATGACAATGAACTGGATGATGAAGTAGGCAAGACACTGAATCAAATGATTCCTATTCCTGTAAGTTGAGCTGTTGTAAATCGTTATTCTGTTATGGCAGCAAAATATCCTGGAGATGTTTTGCATATATGCAGACTTGCATCATGTTTTTTCTGCTATTAAAGATCTTATTGTGTCAATATTTTGTCTTTATTAAAGGTGTTAATGCGTCGATAATTGATCTTGCATCATTTAAGTGCTGTTTGTCGAGTGCATGTTTATCTAACAAAGATGTGGACATTTAATATTACGTGATCTTTACTTATTCTGTATTGTCCAGCATGTTCCCAGAATAAATGGTGAAATACCCTCCATAGATGAAGCAGCGTCAGATCATGATAGGCTTATAAACAGGTACTAAGTTTGATCCTCAAGTAAGATTATCCCCTTCCCAAAATATTTAGTTTCAGTTAAGCTTAATGTCTTCCTTAGTTTCATTTTATAGACCAAATCTGTATGTACACCATGCTAGATGTACCTTAACACCATGAAGAACATGACTGTATTTTAACTTCAGATTGCAGTTATTTGGCTTTGTGGAGCATAAGGTTGAAGGGGATGGTAACTGTCAGGTTAGAACAATTTTCAGATCACCATAGTTAATTGTACAATCAGCTATTTTTAGGACAATTAAACAAAGGTTCCTGATTTTATTGCCATTGTTGGCTAAGTTTTTGATTAAGAAAAGAGTAACTTCTCGGTGTTTAATAATCAACACTCAGTTCCGCGCTTTGGCTGATCAAATATATCATAGTCCTGAGCATCACAAAACTGTGAGACGGCATGTTGTTAATCAGGTTTCTTTCCTTCTTAACTTCTTCTGTTAATCTTGGTTAGTTTACTGTAGTTTTGTAAACCCTGATGTATTTTCCCATGGCATGTTGTATAATCAGCTTAAATCTCAGCCGGATAACTACAAGGGATATGTTCCCATGGAGTATGGTGACTATTTGAGGAATATGTCCAAGTGCTAACAGATCTTTCCTTTTCCCTGTATTTTAAGCGTTTGCGTTCTGAGAATATTATGTTGATTTTATGCCCTTTTATTCATGGTCCAGGAGTGGTGAGTGGGGTGATCATGTTACATTGCAAGCAGCTGCCGACTCGGTATTATTGTAGAATGGACTGTTGGCCCCATCTTTTCCCTTGTTTAGATTAGATTGAATGCTTACATTTTTTATGCAAAAATGAAAAACAATTATCGTGTTCATGCTGGTATGACTTGCATAAATCACTGCAGTATGGCGTGAAAGTAGTTGTTATGACTTCCTTCAAGGACACCTGTTGCATAGAAATTCTTCCTGTAATCCAGCAGACTAAAGAAGGTAATAGCTACAAGTATAGTTTGTCTTCCATGTTGAATTAAGAAGTTGCTCTAAGAATTCTTCTTCTGATTTGCTTGCTGCACATATTTTAGATTCTTTGCCATATCTGAAATCTTTGAATTTTCAGTACTCATTTACTTAATTGGAGATTTTGAGCTTGTAATTTATTATTGGAGTTAAAAAATTACCAATGTTATGTATTTTGCTTCCACCTCATGTCATTTCAGGTGTGTGGCAGCATGCCACTGGTTTCATTAGTATTGTTTTGGATGCAAGAATCTGTGGACTTAGCTTGTCTTTTTGATGGATTTCGTTTTCTGGTGCAGTCATTTTCTTGAGTTTTTGGGCAGAAGTACACTACAATTCAATCTATTTTGAAGTAGGTAATGTTGTTTTCTTTGCTTTGCATTTGTTGTATGGTCAGAGGGGGAAGTCAGAGACTGTTTGGGCCAGTGAATTGCCTGGTCTCATAGTAATACTAATCTACCATAGATAGTGCAAGTCCAGAGATGCACCAAGCTCTCTAACTTTCACATTACCTCAGTGCCTGCTCCACCAGTTTTGGGAAAAAAAAAAAAACTGTTGAAGAGAAACATCTAACAGAGGAAATTCATTTGTCTTTACTTTTGATTCAGATACTTCATCTGTGGAGTTTAGAAGAAAGAAAAAGTGGTGGGATTTTGGGAACAAGCACTAGGGAAGATTGGCTATATTGTAATGGTTTCCTTCATATTCTTTTGTTGCTGAGGCTGCTGTATGACAGAAGAAATGCGGCCTCTCTGGTGCCAGACATTCTTGTGTTCTATTTTCCTGTAAAATTGAGCCCAGCTCTTGTTTTATGTGCACATTGTAAGCACCCCTGTCTCAATTTTTGGCTCTTTCTGAAAATGAGATCTTATTCAACTTATACTGGAATGGCTGGGCTTCAAATGAGGAATGAGACGCTTTAGTTCTGTTTCAAGTAATCTGAACCCCCAGGAAACTCATTACCTACTCCAACAAATTGGGGGATAGGAAACCATTTGCTTGTCTACATGTCATTCCTTGTTCCATGAGAAGACAAAGAACAACATAACGTGCCATGTTCCTGTTAAGACATGTCACAAGCATGTTTACCTATGGAATTAACTTAAGCTCTTTTCATTGTCCAAGGTAGCTTACAGGACCTGTGAAGCGGGTGATGTGATGCTTTGTTGGTCCCACTAAAATTTGTGCCCCCTTATTTATATCAACAACCATTATGGTTTGATTAAAATTAGGATTGGGTTGGAATCATTTAATTCGGTTATCAGGAGGGCAATCGTTGTGCGGATTGGCTTGCCAATTCCGCCTCCTAGTTTTTTTTCGGGATCATCAATCTTGAGCATCCACCTAGCGGATGCATACCTATCCTTTTAGAAGATACGTCGGGAGTCTTGTCATCCGAGAATTACCATGTAATTTTTGTTGTTCTCCTTTTATATATATATATATATATATATATGGGACTTTAGAAACAAGATGAGTGGAAATGAGGGATTTGAAAGTTGAGAAAGACAATTGGGAAAACCAAAAATAATATGAGATAATCTTTCATTATAGTTTTCATACAGTTGAGAAGTCGTGCATTGTCAAAATTAAATAATACTCCATAAATTAATAATTTTTAGTATAAAATAGTCCTCTATGATAAGTTAAATTAATTATATATTAATCAATATCTCGTTTAATTAATATATTTTATGTTGTTATAAGATTATTAATTTATTATAGTTCTATTTTATATATTTATATAGATAGAAAGAATTACATGTAAGAGCTACTTTATGAGTTGGGAAGTCAACTTATAATTACATGGAAAAATCATAATTTTAATAACCTCGGAAAATGACTTATAATAATCCCATAAAAGTGACTTATAACTTTGTTTTAAGTACTATTAACAATATTTTAAGAACCAGACAGAAGTTAAAATTAATAAGACAAGAGGTTTAAGGTTGAGAATATTCATTTGATATTGGACTGTTATAAAATTAGATAAAAATTGATTAAAATTAAGAAATTTAAAATATAATTATCCTTTACTTATAGAAAGATTTAGAATGTAGTGACAACAAGTAGTCGTAATTGAGAGCAACACGAATTATGAGACAAAGGATGATTGTATTGATTCTCTGAATACAACTTTCTGGAAGAAAAAAAAACTTAATGAAACAGTAAATGAGGGAGGGAGATGAGAGAAGAAAGAGAATTCGGGTGAGGAGAAGGAGTACAATATTCATGAGTAAAAATGCATAACTAATTCGTTACAGAGAATCTCCCTTATACCCAAGTGTGATCGCCGCCTGTGTGTATAACCGTTTCTTTGGTCTGCTGACTAGGACTAGGGAGCGAAGCCATCCAATTTCTTTGACATCATCCTGGGCCTGTTGCCCCTTCTCAACATCGGTTGCTTGGCCTGGACTTGCTCGTTGGGCTCGCACATAACATGCTGTAAGTGTAATTAGGTTCTTTGAATATCCACAACGTTACTTTTTTTTTAGTTACCCACGAGGTGTCCGAGAAGGGTTCTAATTATGAAAATATATTTTTAAACTATTTACTCCTAGACTAATCCCCGCTCGAGCCGGATAGGTTCTTTGCGGGAGGCAAAACTCTTATCCCAAATTTTAAACGGCTACATACATAAAGACGGTTCAAACCTGAGACCTCACTTAAACCAGGAGAGCTTCTTACTAACTCACCTACGCCTTAGAGTTCACAACGTTAATATATTAAACATTTGTGTCTGCAACATGTCGCATACACGAGTTCAGGTTTATTAAACATTTGAAATAACTTATTGGGAAAAATAACAAAATGGTAAGTAGAACCACTTTTGAATGTGTCGACAAAAATTAATATAACGCAGCCAGTTTTTGAAGTGTTACTTTTAATAATATTAAAAAGCAACGATAATCATAATTTGTTGTTATATATGAGAAAATGCAATAAAGTGTAAAAATAATTATAATAAAGTCCTAAATATGCAGCATCTGAAATTATTAATGTAGTTCTAGTCATTAATTTTCTAAAGGGTGTTTACCATATATAGCTACTTACTAATATATATTTAAAATATAAAATTTCTGTATTTATTAATGAATATTCAGAATATGTTTAACATGCCCCTCAACATCCTTCCTCATTGTATAAATCAGTATCAACCAAAAAAAAAAAAAAATTCAGCCTAAAATCAAGAAAGCAGCGCTTTTTCATATTGTACAAATCTGTATCAACCAATGCTCTGGTCATCATTTGTGTCGAGAGGACGAACCCAACAATCCTTTAACATGCCCCTCAACATCCTTCCTCACAAGAGAATGATGCAAACGTTCTATTACCTCCACTCCAAAGGAAAACACAAGAGCCCTTCTTGCAGTCTCCGGATCTATACCACGTGCTTGGAAATAAAAGAGCTGGCTTTCTTCTAGGTCACTTATTGCAGCTCCATGGGAGCACTTTACATCATCGGCGATAATTTGCAGATTCGGTTTCACATTTATCGTCGCACGAGGTTCAAGAAGTAGGCTTCTTGTTAACTGTCCTGCATCTGCCTGCTGTGCATACCTGCAGAATACAAGTATACATCTTGATGAAAACATACACCCCCTAAACCATAATCAAGTTATGAGTAAAGATAGAATAACTAAGAAAATGAATGATTGGCCAAATTTGTATGATGCAATGATTCGAGTAAAACATATAAATGATTTGATGCAGTTAAAATCAGGAACTTCATTTCAGTTAAAAAGTAGAAAACTCAAATTAAGAGCATTGAAATAGAACACTAACATAAGAAAAGAACTAAAAATATAGTAATCAGCTTAAATAAATGAATGAATTCACATCTTAATTTTAGGCTCATTTATAAGTTTGAATACTTCTTTCCTCTGATTCATTAAGGTTCACAAACTATTTATTAATAGACTCTCGTAAATTCAACACCAAGCTCACCCAAAAGTAAATTTTAACTTTTTTTCTACAGAAGTCATATCTAATATGAAGTTTCTTCAAGTTGAATCCGAAATTGAAGAAACTTCATATTAAATATGAGTCGAGCATTATTAAGGTGGGACTTGTTTGCAACAATCAAACCAAACTCAAGCTAAGCTTGAGCTACTATGCTTGTTAACAAAAGTCAAGCTTGAATCAGCTTAAACATTTATTTTTATACCAAGACGAGCTAGACCACATTCAACCTCTACTCCGCTTCAGAAAAATGCAGTGCTATTGTGCAAATATAGGATCAACAGATGAGCAGTTCAGGTACATTAAAATTACCAAGATAAATGCTCGCAAAAGAAGTTACCTGTTAACCTTGATGTTGCCATCAAATACAGCTTGTCCTAGCGAATGAGCAACAATACACTTGTGAAGTTGTCGAGAATAAGCTCTTGGATGGTCCAGGACCAGCCTACTATGCAGATCTTGTGTTTGATCACTGACACACAAATGAAATGTTGACAATTCCGTCACCGTGTCTGGGCCCAATTGTTGAACATGGAGATTGTGCCTGCTCAATTTTCCACCGGTGCTTACCTCTACAAATTCATATGTACTTTCTGTATCCTGCAAATGATGATTTTGAAGTCAAAACATATGTTAGGTTTACAAATATGGCATTAGGATAGGATTATACACAGAGATAAAGTAAGAACATATAATTTAGAATTGGTGTGGAGATTTTTAACATTACTTGAACTAAAAGATTGTGTGGAGGAGGTTTCAACATCACTTGAACCAAATTGTGTGGAGGAGGTTTCAACATCACTTGAACCAAAAGATTGTGTAAAGAAACAAGATTGCAACAACAGACTGAAATTACAGGAGTTCAGTTTGGCTCACTACAAACTATAGTAGAAAGGGTACCTGTCCCATCTTTAATGCAACAAAAAGTATCCCCAAATTTGGCATATCATGATAGCTATTCATGTCTGAATGTTTCTCATTAGACAGGGTCTCCCTAAAGAAGAAGTAGTAAAAGAAGGAACTGAAGATGAAAAATTATATTATCATGAATTGTAGGTTACTTCTCTAGGAAACTTCATCATTGTCAAACAGTTCATATAGATAGTCTATGGAGTATCATAACCTTGATAGTTAGGTGATTCCATTTAATAAATAGCTTTAGTTTGCTAAATCTCGTGAAACCTGATCTTCAAAATAGCTTCTTATTAAACAATAATTTGTGGAGTATTCTTGAAGTCAAAACTTTCACTAATTCATCTCTTACAACTGATAAAAACCAAAGGTCTTAAGCCTCCTTTGACAAAATAAATAGAAATTATTAAATACTCTGCTTATACCTGACTTAACAATGGTTTTGGTGATTACAGATATTACCGCACAATCTCCATTGTTTGATAGTTTACAAAGACTTCCAATCAACATATTGAACTTATGACATGTTTAGGCAGATGCAGCCTTTTTCTTGAATACTTCTAAACACGGTAGCTTGATATACAGAAATGCAGAAACAGAAATACTGTAAGACAGTCTCCTCGAAGCAAAAAAGAATCAGAAAGCCCAAACAGTCTATACTCACTCAACCCATAGATCGATATGATAAAGAAACCAATCAAAATTTGAGCCACTGGACAAAAACTTTGAGAGTAATCCTTGTCTTCACCACTCTCTTTGTTGGGCCCCGATTCGTAATAAACATGTTTAAATTATTTTGAGGTTTTAGTCTGATGATTTTTAATTTGGTTGGAATAAATTGAGGATTTTATTGTATAGAATATGATTATTAAATGAAGGAATTTAGTGAAATTCGATTTGATGAGAAATTATTATTTGTGATATATTGTTAGTATTAAAAAGAATTATGTGAATGGAGGGTTTATTTTTTTTTAAATAGAAGAAGTTGGTATAAGGGCCATTAGGAAGATTAGAAATGTTTTTAAGGCTTAAGGTTAATCAAGTGGGCTTTTAGCCCTT
>JANZLF010000005.1:41863148-41884135 GCA_026546835.1 Erythroxylum foetidum | reverse complement strand
GGGTTCGTCGTCCAGAAGGAGAACATGTGGCTTTGCTTTACACTTATGATCCCAGGTATATTTTTCATCGCAGTGAAAACAGAGGCCCTTAGCACGACATTGGGCGGTTTCTGCAGGGGAAAGGCGATGGAACGACATTTTGTTGCCGTTGGGAAGGGTGGCGGTGGCAGAAGTGTTTGGTGAGTGAGTGGTGGCGGTGTAGGTGGGGGGTTTTGGAGTTGGGAGGAGGGGCTTAGAATTTCCTAGAGTGGGCCGACCGAAACCTTTCTCCAAGGCTATGCGATTCTCATGTAACTGGGCCAGGCTCATGGCCTCATCTAAGGTAGTTGGGCGATGCACCAAGACCGAATGTTTGATGTCGGGTCGCAGGCCCGATATAAAACAGTGGATCAGATAATGGTGTGGAAGGTGCACGGTTCGGTTCGTTATAGACTCAAAACTAGCCCGATATTCTGAAACGGATGTGGTCTGCCGTAGGTTGGCCAAAAGGCCCTCGGGTTCCTCCAGATCCCGTTGATGGAAGCGCTGTAGAACCGACGTCTTAAATGACTGCCAATCCGTAAGTTTCCGGTTACGAATCATCCAGTCTTACCATCGACTGCGGCATCATCCAAGTAAAAAGAAGAGATGGTGATGCGTTCGTCGACCGCAATATTATAAAAATCGAAGTATCGTTCCGCCTGCATAAGCCAACGATCGGGATTCACTCCTGCAAAACAGGACATCTGAACAGGGGCTGATTTGTGACGGCCAAACAAGCTGTTGTCAGCTCCATAACCCGACGTGTTGCCCGGAAAGACAGGTTTGGACCCCCGCTGTAGCTCAATAAGCTCCTTCAGCATGGATTTCTGTTCATCGACTGAAGAAGAAAGGCATTCAAACTCACGCCGGAGAGACGATTGTGAATCTGCCACAGCCTTAATATTATCATCGAGAACTTTAAACCAAGTTTGATATTGGTGGTCTCCCATCTGTGGAGAAGTCAATGAAAGCACCAATGTAGTAACAACAAGTAGACGTAATTGAGAGCAACACGAATTATGAGGCAAAGGATGATTGTATTGATTCTCTGAATACAACTTTCTGGAAAAAAAAACTTAATGAAACAATAAACGAGGGAGGGTGATGAGAGAAGAAGGAGAATTCAGCTGAGGAGAGGGAATACAATATTCATGAGTAAAATGCATAACTAATTCGTTACAGAGAATCTCCCTTTTACGCCAAGTGATTGCCGCCTGTGTGCATAACCGTTTCTTTGGTCAGCTGATTAGGACTAGAGAACGAAGCCATCCAATTTCTTTGACATCATCCTGGGCCTGTTGCCCCTTCTCAGCATCAGTTGCTTGGCCTGGACTTGCTCGTTGGGCTCGCACATAACAATACCCTCCCCATCGACAAGCACCTTGCCCGCAAGGTCTAAATCCGGAAAAGAGCTCAGCAAAGTTGAACGATCTTCCCATGTTGCATCAGACCTGGACAAACCTTCCCACTGTACAAGCCATTGCTCAACTGGGGTGTTGGCGCGTTGGATCAGGCGAGTGTCCAGTATAGCAGTGGGCTGAAGCAATAGGGAGGAACTAGAATCAACCAAGTTAAGTGGGGTTACTTGTTGTTCCGGTTTCCCAACACATTTCTTTAATAGTGAAACATGGAAGACAGGGTGAAGCAGGGCTGAATCTGGTAGTGCAAGTTTGTAAGCGACTTCCCCGACTCGTGCTACAATCTGATAGGGACCAAAAAATCTCTTACCCAAATTGTTATGCCTCTGTAGCCGGACCGTATTCTGTCTAAACGGTTGCAGCCTGATGTAGACCCAATCCCCAACCTCAAACACCACCTCACGGCGCCTCTTATCAGCAAAAGTCTTCATACGAGCCTGTGCTCGTCGAAGGTTGTTCTTGAGCAGACTAAGGATCTTGTCTCGCTCCAAGAGTTGAGCCTCCACTAGAGAGTTTCCAGTTGAACTTCTAACATACCTCGGAATAGTTGGAGGTGGTCGGCCATACAACACTTCAAATGGTGTCATTCTTGCCGATGTTTGGAAAGCGGTGTTGTATCAAAACTCGACCCAAGGTAGCATGTGCATCCAGTTGGCAGTATTGTCCGATACATAACATCTCAAGTACATTTCCAAACACTTGTTAAGTGCTTCAGTTTGCCCATCAGATTGCGGATGATAGGCCGTGCTCATGCACAAGGTAGTACCTTGCAAGCGGTGGATCTCCTTCCAAAATTCGCTCAAGAATCGAGGGTCACGATCCGAAACAATCTCAGAGGGAATACCATGTAGCCGAATGACCTCCTGCACAAAGACTGCAGCCACGGAGATGCTCGAAAAATTAGAGGGCAGTCCCATGAAATGCCCATACTTCGACAACCGATCCACAACCACTAAAATCACTGTTTTGCCTTTAGACATAGGCAAACCGGTTATAAAGTCCATGGAGACAGCTTCAAATACCATGTTAGGAATGTGAAGGGGTTGCAAGAGGCCCCCTGGGCGAAGAGAATCAGATTTCATTTGTTGGCAAACTTGACACTCATTAACAAAACGCTTCACATCTTTCCGCATCGAGCGCCAGTAAAAATTCGTGGATAGACGGTGAAGAGTCCTGGTAAGATCAACGTGCCCACCCAACGGCGAAGCACGAAACTCAGTCAAGAGCTGAGTACATAACGAAGAGTTGGCGGGAACAACCAGCCTGTTACTGTACAGCAGTGGCCCATCTTTGAACACAAACCCTGGTAAACTGCTGGGATCATCACGCAACCTCTGCTGTAGGTCTAAGAGCTCAGTAACAGAAGCATTAGCTTTTTGAAGCTCCGCAATCAAAGCAACTTCAGGCTGCAAAATGGCTAACATCTGCGATTCAGGAACCCTCGAAAGGGCATCCGCGGCGATGTTATGTTTGCCATGTCAAACTCATAGCCAATGAGCTTACCCAGCCATTTCTGTTGGTCCGGTGTCTGAATAACCTGATCTGTCAGATGACGCAAGGGCTGTTGATCCGTGACGATGGTAAACTTCCGACCTAATAGATACTGTCTCCACTTGGAAACGGCCTGCGTAATCGCGAACATTTCACGTTGATATGTTGATGCTTGCTGCATCCGTGCACTCAATTGTTGGCTAAAGAAGGCGATCGGATGACCCTTCTGAGATAACACTGCCCCAATCCCTTTTCCCGAAGCATCAGTCTCAAGGGTGAATGTCTCAGCAAAATTCGGCAACTCTAAAACAGGGGAGTCGCTCAATAGATTTTTAAGCTTCTTAAAGGCTGCAGTAGAAAACTCAGTCCAACAGAAGTTGTCTTTCCGCAAAAGGTCCGTCAGGGGACTTGCAACTGTGGCGAAGTGATGGATAAATCGCCGGTAGTACCCCATTAAGCCCAAGAAACCGCGGACCTCTTTAACCGACTTAGGGACAGGCCAATTACGTATTGCTGAGATTTTTTTCGGATCCACCTGAACGTCGTGCCCTGAAACAATATGCCCAAGATACGCAACAGTAGTTTGGCCGAAAGTACACTTAGAACGCTTCGCAACCAATTTATGGTCACGCAACAGGGTTAGTACCACACGTAGTGGTCGTCGTGGGTTCGGAATGCGGTTTTGCCCGCGTCCCCTGCTCGAATTCTCACTTGGTGGAAACCCGTAAGTAAGTCAAGTTTCGAGAAATATGTGGCTCCATGTAACTCATCGAATAACTCATCGATGGTCAGAATCGAAAATCGGTCACGAATGGTAACCGCATTCAACGCTTGATAGTCAACACAAAACCACCAAGTACCATCTTTCTTGCGGACAAGGAGGACCGGAGATGAGAACGGACTTGTGCTAGGCCGAATTATCCCTTCCTGAAGCATATCGGACACTAAGCGTTCCATTTCTTGCTTCTGAAAATGTGGATAGCGATACGGTTTAACATTCACCGGTCCACAATTAGGGAGCAGATGTATAGCATGATCACCAGGGTGGGTTTGTGGCAACCCTTGGGGCTTCGAGAACACATCCGAGAACTCATCAAACAAGGAATTAATCGCAGAACAAGTCTTAGCCGTGGGCAATGGATCATCTGACTCCACTTCCAAGCGAAATAATATGTCAATGCCAGCTGTCCTATGTAGCCTCCATAAACCATTAAACTGGACTGGCTGAGTAGACGGTGACAAGGTTGCAGTCCAGCGAACCCGATTCCCTGATAAAGTAAATTCAAAAACCGACGAAACATAATCCATAACCACGGGTCCTAATGTCGCGAGCCAAGCGACCCCCAAAACCATGTCCTAACCTTGCAATGGAAGCACAAAGAAATCCGCCCTAATTTCATGTCCCTGAATTGCCAGCGGTAACTGTTTGACGACCCCATCGCAAATCAGTCGCTCGCCGTTACCCACCAAAACGGCAAAACGAGTCGTGGTTTCTACTTCCAAACCCAGAAATTTGGCAATACGTGTTTGAACGAAGTTGTGGGTACTGCCCCCATCCAATAATACTTGCACACCT
Source organism: Erythroxylum foetidum (assembly GCA_026546835.1). Classification (NCBI taxonomy): domain Eukaryota; kingdom Viridiplantae; phylum Streptophyta; class Magnoliopsida; order Malpighiales; family Erythroxylaceae; genus Erythroxylum; species Erythroxylum foetidum. The sequence continues at coordinate 41,879,629 of JANZLF010000005.1, read as the reverse complement.
TTGCCCTTAACTGTTCCACAGAATCGGAGTGTCGAAACGAAGCACCCACCTGCAAGAGCATTATAAGAAATGGCTGACTGTTCAAGCATCTCATCAGTGGCAAGTGGACCGTCCGGTGGCTGCAACATGGGTGGAGGCGGATCGGGTGTGGCAGGTGTGTCGGGTAAGTCGGGTCCGTCGTCCAGAAGGAGAAGATGTGGCTTTGCTTTACACTTATGATCCCAGGTATATTTTTCATCGCAGTGAAAACAGAGGCCCTTAGCAAGGCGTTGGGCAGTTTCGGCAGGGGAAAGGCGACGGAACGACATTTTGTTGCCGTTGGGAAGGGTGGCGGTGGCGGAAGTGTTTGGTGAGTGAGTGGTGGCTGTGTAGGTGGGGGGTTTCGGAGTTGGGAGGAGGGGTTTAGAATTTCCCAGAGTGGGCCGACCGAAACCTTTCTCCAAGGCTATGCGATTCTCATGTAACTGGGCCAGGCTCATGGCCTCATCCAAGGTAGTTGGGCGATGCACCAAGACCGAATGTTTGATGTCGGGTCGCAGGCCCGATATAAAACAGTGGATCAGAAAATGGTGGGGAAGGTGCACGGTCCGGTTCGTTATGGACTCAAAACTAGCCCGATATTCTGAGACGGATGTGGTCTGCTGTAGCTTGGCCAAAAGGCCCTCGGGTTCCTCCAGTTCCCATTGACGGAAGCGTTGTAGAACCGACGTCTTAAATGACTGCCAATCCGTAAGTTGCCGGTTACAACTCATCCAGTCATACCAATCGGCTGCAGCATCATCCAAGTAAAAAGAAGAGATGGTGATGCGTTCGTCGACTACAATATTATAAAAATCGAAGTATCGTTCCGCTTGCATAAGCCAACGATCGGGATTCACTCCTGCAAAATGGGACATCTGAACAGGGGCTGGTTTGTGACGGCCAAAGAAGTTGTTGTTAGCTCCAGAACTCGACGTGTTGCCCGGAAAGACAGGTTTGGACCCCCGCTACAACTCAATAAGCTCCTTCAACATGGATTCCTGTTCATCGACAGAAGAAGAAAGGCATTTAAACTCACGCCGTAGAGATGATTGTGAATCTGCCACCGCCTTAATATTATCATCGAGAACCTTAAACCGAGTTTGATATTGGTGGTCTCCCATCCGAGGAGAAGTCAATGAAAGCACCAATGTAGTAACAACAAGTAGTCGTAATTGAGAGCAACACGAATTATGAGGCAAAGGATGATTGTACTGATTCTCTGAATACAACTTTCTGGAAAAAAAACTTAATGAAACAGTAAACGAGGGAGGGAGATGAGAGAAGAAAGAGAATTCAGGTGAGGAGAAGGAGTACAATATTCATGAGTAAAAATGCATAACTAATTCGTTACAGAGAATCTACCTTATACCCAAGTGTGATCGCCGCCTGTGTGCATAATCGTTTCTTTGGTCTGCTGACTAGGACTAGAGAGCGAAGCTATCCAATTTCTTTGACATCATCCTAGGCCTGATGCCCCTTCTCAACATCGGTTGCTTGGCCTGGACTTGCTCGTTGGGCTCACACATAACATAGAATTTAATTGAAAAAAGAGATTATTAAATAAAAATTAATTAATTTATTTTAATTTATAATTAACCAATTAATTAATAAATTAATCAGTTTTTAATCGTAAGAGTTATGAAAGTAAATTGAATAGAAAAGTTCAAAATCAAATTGAATAATTCAAGGCTTGTACTATTGTAACATAGAATCGACCGATTTTTTTAATTATTTACTATTAATATTATTGATAAAAATGTTACAATGTATGAAGTGGGCTTGGAGGACCATCTAACCTGAAATTTAATTGTGGGCTGGGTTTGGGTGTACGCAAACGACGAAGAAGATTTTTGTTCCCAAAACGACAACTAAGCAAGGATGTTAGAAGCAAAGGCAGCCAACCTGATCCTCTGCGGCCGAATGGGTTGCCCATTTTGAGGTGAGAAATTGTCTCTGAAAAGTGAAACTCAGTAGGAAGTTGGAAGCTCACTCTGAACCTTTCAATGCTACTTTATCTAGTAAACAACATGTAAAACACGAACATATGAACTCAACGTTTTTAAGAGTGCATGTCTGCTCGCAATTTGGCATAGCAGGTCAGAGAAGATAACGCCCTCGTCTTAGAAATTTTTGTTAGGATGTTCACGGAGATGGAGGTTGGAAGGGCTTTGCTTTCTTCTTCTCCACCGCTTCCTACAAGAACCCACCTCAGGCATTGTCCCTCTTCTTCGGGTGAGTGTCAAAGTCTTCCAAATTTTCAACATATAGTTCGAATTTTTACTTTTTTTTTCCCCTTCTTTTTATCTATGTTTATTCCTGTTTTATCTTGTTTCCTTACTTGCTTTTCGCCTGGTTGCTATGAAATTCCCAGAAAAAGGATAAGACTTCTTTTTGGGGTAAACAAACGAAAAAAAAGAATATGACTAAGAATATATAAACTAGCTTAAGCTTCACAGTATTCGACATTGCAAATTTTCATATATGTTGCTGGTGTATTCCAAATTTTGTTGGAACTTAATCTATCTAATGAATTGGTGATTGATTTTTCAATGATGAAAATATCTAGTTGGTCTTAGCTCTTGTTAGAACGTAGGCATGACGCTATTGACTGTGACATTACCTCTATTTGGTCAGACTTCACAATTCATGGAAGGGGCAAGTTTGTCTTGGTGTTTTTGCTTTCCTTTTCAACTGATTCAAGTAAAGAAGGTTCATTTAGGTAGGATATGCGTTGCAATTACTTTGTTTGATGGTCTTTGTGAAAATAATCCGAGTTCTAGTCTCATGATTTGCTGAAGAATTCGTACGAAGTTCTTTTCTGTAAACATTAGACTTGTTTATGCTGATGTTTAAAGAAGGTTCATTTAGGTAGGATATGCATTGCGACTACTTTGTTCAATAGTCTATGTGAAAATAATCCGAGTTATAGTCACATGATTTGCTGGAGAATTCGTACAAAGTTCTTTTCTGTAAACATTAGACTTGTTTATGCTGATGTTTCACAGTTTTGATGCTCCATGAACAAGTTGCTGTTGTTGCTGCTTCTATTCCAATCACCAGTGTAGCTCAACATTTTCCTGCCTCTGTTCTTTTACAAGAGCAACGTGATGACTCGAAGCCTCTTCTTAACATGTTCAAGGAAGATAGGATTTCTCAGGTTAGATTTACTGTATAGATTTCACTGAATAAGAGTTCAGAAGGTCAGTTTTGCTCTAAAATTTTCTTCAGCTTTAAATTTTAGTATGTAAGTGGAGAACATAAAATAAGTTTCTCCTTCTCCACTGTTTTTCCCATCTCTTTTCCCTCTTGTCATGTGCTAGTCCATTTTAAATTGCTTTTCTCCAAGAATTTATTGGTTTTCTAATGATTTCATAGGTCTATGAAAGAAAATAATGATGCTAAATTCATACTATTATCTTGCTGCACATGATATCCTTCTTCATTACAGGAAATGCTGGATCGGAGAGAGATAGAAGTTAATTCCTCCACACTTGGTGAGAACCATGATAACTTGGATGAACTGCTGCTGCAATTTGGATATCAGACACTTCAATCACCCATTTTAAGGAATTTGTAAGATGAGTTAAGCTTTATTTTTCCTCTGACTATAAATTTCTCTTTTATTTTTGAATGGGATCCTTAGCAAGGCTCTATTCCTGTCGAAGATTCACAGCTTTACAAACAGAGCAAAAACTATCAATGTCCTTGAGTTTGCAGTCTGTTGCAAATAATACCACCAAGTTTAACGATGTTGAACCAAGTAATGTGATTGATATTGCCAAGAAAGCTTTGTCAGCTTCCAGAGAAGCAGCATTATTTGCTGAGACTTCCGCTAATTTCGACAATTCAGTTTCTACCAGGTTTATGTTCTTTTTCTTCTTTTCTTCTTCCTTTTTATATCTCCCCCTCCCCCCTACCTGCTCAACTTTTCCCAATTATAACAATTTCTGTTTGTGTATTTACCAAATTTTCAGTTTGGGTTCCCCAAGCTCTACCTTTTCACATGAGGATGTGAAAATTGTAAGATCAACACGGCGGCGAGAGTTGCAGTCTAAAAACCGGAGTTTACCAAAAACAAAAGATATGTTTGATGAGCTTCACAACTTACGAAGAACTGAAATCCGGAAAAATACAAGTGAAGAGTTTGATCCAAATGACCCTCTTCGGTTGTTCTTATGGGGACCAGAGACAAAGCAGCTTTTGACTGCCAAAGAGGAGTCTGAGTTAGTTATTCAAGTGCAGGTATATATCCACGCAATTATAAAACTGAAAATTGGCAAGACTTGATTTGAAATCTTGTTTCTCATCTTGGAAATATGAAACAGGAATTGCTAAAATTGGAGGCAGTTAAGAGTAAACTTCAGTCTCACTTTGGCCGTGAACCAACCCTAGTTGAATGGGCTGAAGCTGTTGAGCTTAATTGTATGGTTTTGCAGTCACGAATTCGCTCTGGTAATCGAAGTCGAGAGAAGCTGATTCATGCAAATTTGCGGATGGTAGTTCACATTGCTAAAAGATATCAGGGTCGTGGTGTTGGCCTTCAGGACTTGTTACAGGTTATCTTTAATCCATAATGCCTTGTAAGATGCACTTGTTTCTCTCCCTGGTTAAATTAATAAAACAAATCGTACCCATGGTTTTTTGGTAAGATGGTCATGTGACTATTTGCTGCAGTTTTTCTTTTCGTAAATTTTTTTCCCCATGACTGATGGCTCTCAGGGGAGATGTTTTGCGAATATTATGGAAGGCTGCCGGAAATGTTATGACCATGTGCAACTTAGACCTTTGGATACAGCACTTGAACAACATTAAATAAGAGCTAGAGCATTAAAATCAATTAGGTCCAAATTACAGAAAGATTTTGATTTACAGATTAGCAAAAGAAAACTTAAAGGGCGATTCAATATCTTTAAGCCAGCGATAACTTTAGATAGAGTGAATGGAGGACAATGGTTAATGTGATTAACAAAGAATGGTTTGTGAATAAGGCTTAACCAGGTTAACTAACACTTTTAGAGTTACTCTTCTACAAATTGTGCAATATCTGTTGCCTAAATATACTAACTGAGGATTGATTCAGCTTTTAGAAAGTTGAGCTGCATATTCAGCTGTTATTTCAGCTTTTGCTCTCAATGATTCTCCTGGTGGATGCTATCTTAATCCTTTCCGATTGGACTAAGCTGCAATATTTAGAATTCTTACCCATTTTTTATGCACATCAATGTTTTGTACAGTAACTTGTTTAACTCTGGGAAAGAAATAATCACCTTATATTTCTGTTTGATTTGTATGATTGACATAAGATTTGAATTTTTCACTGAACTGGGGAGAAACGAAAATTAACTTTTGTAGCTATCAAAAGATTATCTGTTGGACAATTATTCCCTGGTGAATGCATATGCGAATGTTCAATTCATTCACTTCTGATTTTCTTTTTGGGTGCTGTTGTAGGAGGGAAGTATGGGCCTCATGAAGAGTGTTGAGAAATTCAAACCCCAAGCTGGTTGCCGCTTTGCCACTTATGCTTACTGGTGGATAAGGCAAACTGTGAGGAAGGCTTTATTTCAACATTCAAGAACTATTCGTTTACCGGTAAAGATATCCTTTCCTTTAACCACTAGGAGTGCATTTCCTTTTTCCTTCCGTTAGAATTCCTTGTTGATGTGGAAGAACACCACAATTGACTTCATTTTCCATCTGGCCAAGGATTTACTTTTGTTTCAGCAGTTTTTTGCTAGCTTCTTTACAGATTATGGATCTGTATCTGCCATATTCCTAGCAATATGCATGGCCAAAGATGATGATCCTGTGTGCATTAAACATACAGGAAAGCGTTTACTCTCTCTTGGGAAAGATAATGGAAGCAAAGAGATCATGTGCCCGGGAAGGAGATCATAACCCAAGCAAAGAAGAATTAGCGAGACGTGCTGGAATTACAGTAAACAAGCTGGAAAAGTTGCTATACATGACAAGAGCGCCAATTTCAATGCAACAGCCTGTATGGACAGATCAAGATACTACCTTTCAGGTGAATTCTCATTATCTCCATTCTTATATTTATGTCCCTGAAGTTACTAAAAGGAAATGGCAGAAGGTGAGACAAGTAGTTGGACTCATTTCACATGTGAAGATAATGAGTTGCCCTATTTAATACTTGCAGGAGATAACTGCTGATAGCGAAATTGAGATTCCAGAACTAAGTGTGGCAAAGCGACTAATGAGAAAGCACGTTAGAGGGCTCCTAAACATTCTTAATCCAAGAGAAAGGCATATAATCAGGCTAAGGTTTGGCATTGAGGATGGGAAACAAAGATCTCTGTCTGAAATTGGTGGCTTATTTGGATTGACTAAGGAGAGGGTTAGGCAACTGGAAAGCCGAGCTTTAAACAAACTGAAACAGTGCCTTGGAAAGCATGGTCTTGATGCTTATGCTGATTTACTTGTTTAATGGTAAAGACACAGAGAAACAGGTGTTTCTTCTATTCTGTAAACATGTAGATACTGTCCCATTCAAATTTGTTGCCCTTGCAATAATCGATATCGAAACGCATTAAGCAGTAAGTTCCTAATGATAGTTTTATTCTTCGTAAATTGTTAGCTCTTGTAGAGACTCGTCAGATGAAGTTGAAACTGTTACTGTTAGTAGCATAAAGACTACATCATGTATTCGGCATTTAAATTGCATCGTCGAATTTGACTCCTGAAGAAGACAAATGGGTTAAGCCAATCCAGGTCACCGGCTGTTGCATTTTTCTTGTCCTACCTTCTTGTAAGTTGTAAGCTGATGTTCATGACTTCTTCAAGGCAAGCTTCTGAACCAATAAAGGAGCCATCCTCTTGCTTTTTAGTTCAGCAATATGGAAGGCAAGTATAAAAAATGTGTAACTTTGGACATTGTCGAAAGAGCTTGCATTGCATTAAATCAATTCGGCAGAATCTTGTTTGTAGCTTTTCCAAAGTTCACAATTAACAAATAGAGACAATCTAACATGAAAATCTAGTAGCCGCGTACAATGGCCTCTTGAGTCTTGACAAACTTGAAGGGCATTGCTTGAAAATTTGTTTTTTAAAGACTTAATTATTAACTGACTACATTGTTGACAAGGTTTGGAAAATTAGTTTGGAAGATAGACATTATATAAGGAATTGAGACATTGACCTTTGGTAAACTCTACAAAGCTTTTTACAACTTGGCCAAAAACAGTTCTCGAAGAACTAAGCTCAAGCAATGGCTGATACAGAGGCAACCCAAGCTGGAAGCTCCATGCACGGAGTCTCGGCCAGAGAACAAGCCTTTGCCTTCTCAGTCACAAACCCTGATATTCCAACGGATGCCACAGCAAAATTCTCACTACCGGTGGACTCAGAGCACAAATCCAAAGTGTTCAAAGTTTATTCCTTAGCGAGCCCACATATGAGCACTTTCCACCTCTCTTGGCTATCCTTCTTCACTTGCTTCATCTCCACTTTCGCCGCGGCTCCACTAGTCCCCATCATCAGAGACAACCTCAACCTCAGAAAGTCGGACATAGGCAACGCGGGGATTGCTTCAGTGTCTGGAAGCATCTTCTCCAGGCTTGTAATGGGTGCAGTCTGTGACCTATTGGGACCACGTTATGGTTGTGCCTTTCTTTTGATGTTAACAGCGCCAACAGTCTTTTGCATGTCTTTTGTGTCGTCTCCAGGAGGGTATGTTGCCGTTCGTTTCATGATTGGATTTTCTCTGGCAACATTCGTGTCGTGTCAGTATTGGATGAGTACGATGTTTAACGGGAAAATCATAGGACTTGTCAATGGTACAGCCGCAGGATGGGGCAATATGGGTGGTGGTGCAACACAGTTGATTATGCCTTTGATTTATGAGCTTATCCGACGAGCTGGAGCTACGCCGTTCACAGCTTGGAGGATCGCCTTCTTCATTCCTGGTTGGTTTCATGTGATTATGGGGATTGTGGTGTTGAGCCTTGGCCAAGATTTGCCTGATGGGAACCTGAGAACTTTGCAGAAGAAAGGCGATGTTACCAAGGATAAGTTCTCCAAGGTCAGCCTCTTCTTCCATAGCCTCGTCGCCAACATTTCGATTATTACTAAGACGATTAGAATTCTCTCTTCTGCGGCAGGTTCTGTTGTATGCAGTCAAAAATTATAGAACATGGATCTTTTTTGTTCTCTATGGCATGTCTCTCGGAGTAGAACTAACCACAGATAATGTCATCGCCGAATACTTTTTCGACAGGTTTCCTCCTCTGCGCAACCTCAAAATCATCAGACTCTCTCAACTGCACTATCATTTCTCTCATTCACTACCAACATTGTCTTTTAGGTTTAACCTAAAGCTCCGGACAGCAGGCACCATAGCTGCGACCTTTGGCATGGCCAACATCGTCTCACGCCCCGCCGGTGGTCTCTTGTCTGACGTTGCAGCCCGCCGTTTTGGGATGCGGGGCCGTCTCTGGAGCCTATATATCCTCCAAACCCTAGGAGGCATATTCTGCATATGCCTTGGCAGAGCCAACTCTCTCCCTCTCTCCATTCTCTTCATGATTCTCTTCTCTCTTGGAGCTCAAGCCGCCAGCGGTGCGACCTTCGGTATCATCCCCTTCATCTCTCGCCGGTCTCTTGGCATCATTTCTGGTCTCACTGGCGCGGGTGGCAACTTCGGGTCTGGACTGACTCAGCTTCTGTTCTTCACTAGCTCAAATTACTCCACAGCAACTGGTCTGACTCTAATGGGGATCATGATCGTTGCTTGCACTTTACCTGTGGCACTGGTTCACTTTCCACAGTGGGGTAGCATGTTTTTGCCGGCTATAAAGAACGCAGAGAAGTGTAGTGAAGAGTACTATTATGGGTTGGAGTGGAATGAGAAAGAGAAACAAAGAGGTCTGCACCATGGAAGCCTCAAGTTTGCAGAGAATAGTAGGTCGGAGAGGGGACGGCAGGTCGTTTCTGTGGTTACACCGCCTACTGCTACACCTACTAACTTGTAGAATCGATTGAGACTTGCTCTATGGATTGTTAAAGGAATAAATGAAATGAAGTTATTACTTATTATTGTATTTAACTTATCATCAGAGAAACCTTATTAAAACAACTTATAATTTAAAACTTTAACAAACAGTTGATAATTCCTATTAGAATTTAGATAATAACTAGTTGGTTTGTTTTGAGTTCATATATGACACAGAAATACCCTTTTAGAGGGGTCATTGTATCAAAGACCAATTAACAATTGTTAGAGAAACAACTTTGTTTTAAAACATAAAAAGGGAATTTCATTGATAAAAAATTAGAATCAGAACATCTACAAAACATACATCAGGGGTTAACCTAGTCTCAACATAACTGCAATGCTCCTAATACACGGTATCATATATGGAGAGCAGAAGAAAAACATGGTAGAGGCTTTAGGCTGCACCTGTCAGCATTTGAATTTCATAGATACTGTTCAATGTCTCTGACATCAAGAAGGTGAGAGCTTTCTACTTGGTCTCAAATCTTTGAGCATTCCGTTCCTTCCATACCTTATTAACATGTGTGCTTTTCAACCATTGCATGATGTCTATGTGTTAAGAGGTCGAGCATAGTAGCACATACACAAAACCATCTACATGAGAGTTGTCTCCTTATAGCTCGGTATCTTTGGAACAACTTCATAGGTACTGAATATTGTTCGTTGTTTTCTACAAATTTTCCCTGTGTCTGGCTCTCCTTGGATTCGCGTTTATATGTCAACCTAATCCTTGTAAGTCCCAAGAATTGTTTCTTTTTTATTAACTTACATGTATGTATGTAGCCATAAGATGCTATCAGTGCCTTGAAGAATATTTTGAATATGGTACATTGAACAGCTTAGCTAGTAGCTAGCAATGTCTGATCTAATATAGTTAAAAGGAAATTAAGAATTTAATCTTCAGTTCGCTAATAGATCCCCGTTCATGTTTGTGTTAATATCACGAGCTGTAATCATTAGCCAAATTTGCTGAATGGTGTTATGACTGAAGAGCTGGTTATCTTGACTTCTTCTTTGAAATATTGTTCTAATTCCTTTCCAACCATATTGCGTACATTCTAAATCAGATAACTAGTTTGAAAACAATTAAATCACCTTTATAAGTGAATCTGAATTGCTCACACCATGTAATATATAAATTCCATCCAAGAGTCAATTCTGAAGCTAAGTTTATAAAGACTTTGGGAAAACCTCTAGAATGAAATAAGAAACTGTAAGAATGAAGGAGATGATCTAAAGTTTCCAAGGATTGTTGAAACTATGATGGTAGCATTGTAATTCATTCCCTAGAGCTTGTCCTTCATTGGCAAGCCACTCCTAATAGCTAACCATAGTATGAAAGAGGTTTTAAGGATTTACTAGTAACCCAATTGAGTTTCCACCGTGAGACCTAATTAAGGCATGGAGGTTTAATGAGGGCCATACAAGATTTGTTTGTGAGTACCCTGGATGAGTGGTCGTTCCATTTTGGCTAGTCCTTATTGGTTTTGTATGGATTGTAATTAGGTACATCTCTCATTATGTATGAAAAGCTTCTAAATTTTCTGCTCTACTTATCCTTACATATGACCATATTCACTACAACATCTAGAGGGATAATTGTTCTCAAACATTCTAGGTGTTGGATTTTATGCAGAGGGACTAAAGGATGACAGTGATCATATCAAAACCAAGCCTTATCTCTATTCCTAATATTGAATCTGATGCCATCATTCATTATATCCCTCGTTCTGAGTATTTTATTAAAAGACCAAAATTTGGACTAGTTCAACCTAAGAGACCAAAGGCTTTGGTTTTTTGATAATGTAGACATGCACCTATTTCACCCAAATAGATTGGGGGTTAGTGAATAACCTCCATATTTTCTTTAGTACAAGCAATTTATTTAATCTTCGTATAGAGATAACGCCTAAGCTCGCCTCCTCTTTGTTTGAGCATATATATGACCTTTTAATTTTTGCACCTTTATTATTATCTACTAACCCTGTCCATAAGAAATTGTTTAAGGATCCCTCAATGTCTTATAAGCTTTTGCAGTAAAAACAAATGAGCGCACCAATGAATATGGATTTTATTTAGCACTGAGTTAATTAGCTAGAGTTTACATGCATAAGATAGAAAACAGTTATTCCAATGGTTGATTTTCCTTTTGATTGCATAAAAAAGGTTGACATATAACTTATCCTTTTGTCTAATATTGTAATTCCCAGGTATTTGAAAGGTACTTCTTACCAGCTCAATCATGACATATAAATACAACTTTAATTGAAGCTTGATTTGCACCATTGAAAAATAAAAGGTCATCTGTAAAAGTTAAATGAAAAGTTTAAGCTTCTTACATTTGTAGTAAAATTTAAAGCTCCTAGATTGATTGATGTTTAAGATTGCAATTCTCACAAATGACTCTAAACAAATGGTAAATAGGTAAGGAGGCGAAGAGTCTCCTTGTTTAATGCTATTAGTTCCTTTGAAAATTAGTGTAGGGTCTCCATTAACTAAGATAGTTGAGCATATGCATTCCTTAATCTAGGAGATAAAGATCTTAGGAAATCCGAAAGCCTAACAGCTTCCAATATAAATTACTACCTAACTGTATCAAAAGCTTTTGCAAAGTTCACTTTCATTGTATAACTTTTCCTAAGCTTATAACAGATTATCCTCTATGTTTCCCTCATTTATAAATGCTCTTTGGCTTTTATCTATAAAGGTATCTATATTACAATTTTAAGCCTAATGACTAACATTTTAGAGATGATCTTATAAGCAACATTACAACATAAGATAGGTCAGAAATCACCTCAGGAATTCAAGTTTTGCTTTTAAGGATGAGGGTCACTTTAGTGAGAATGTTTCCTATTAAATGCCAGGTTTCAAAACCCACTGCGGGTTGTGCTACTATTCTTCTAAAAAATATATCTGAGGTTTCCTTTCTCCGCTTCGTACCTTAGTATGCTTGTTCTTCTCCTATTATTTAAAAAAAGTGTTAAAGCCGTCTAGACAAGGGTGCAAACGAGAATAGAGCATTCTCTGCATCTAGTTTACAAAAATAATAAATGAGAGAATCTTGCCGAGAGGAGCTAATGACTTGAGGGATAAATTCCTTTATGACTAATTTCAAAAGTAACTCAGATCTGACCCCAATAAATTATTGAAATGAGTGAACATTAAACTATTTATCTCAGAATGCTTACTGTACATAATACCATCATCAATAAATGATGATATCCTATTCTTGCTTTTACAGCATATGATAGCATTATAATAGAATCTAAAGTTTGTCTCCCCCTCTTTTAGCCATTTAATTTTGGTTCTTCTGCTTACTAAGGAGTGATGATTGTTCAGAGCCTTAAAGTAAGATTTATTAAGAGCTATTATTTCCTTTATACTATTCATATCATCGTTAGGAGTTTAATCGAGTAAATTTTGAATACATTATTTCTATATATTTTTTAAATTTGATATTTATATTTAATTTATTTTCAAGTATAATAAATAAATAAAGTAACATAAGAGTATAATTATTGAAGGTATCACCCTTATTAAATTTAAAAAATGTTTAACTATATTTTATTTTTAATTTATTCTTATATTTATTGTAAAAATATAATATGATGTAGTACTTTTCTAATGAAATGAATAATTTTACAAAGAGTATGAAAACTATTTATATAACAAAAACATAAATACAAAGGATAAGATAAATACATTTAATAATAAGATAAGATAAGATAATAAAATATCATAACTATTATCGTTATATTGTAATGATGACTATCCTTAACATGTTAAGTACAAAAAATAAGGTAATAAAATTTTAGAGATGTGGTCATCAAATTGATGACATAATGATGACTATGCTTAATAATCCCCCTCAAACTGAGCATTCAACTTCTTAAAGATAAATCTTGTCCTGATGCTTTTCAAATAATGGTCAATCAAGACGCTTAGTTAATATATTGGCTATTGATTTGCATTTGATAATAATTTTAATTGTAAAATTCCTTATTTGATCTTTTCCACAACAAAATGATAATCTACTTTAATACACTTAGTTCTAGTATGAAAATTTGCACAAAGATAGAGCTTCAATATTATTAAGCCATAAGGTGACTAGTCCAGAAGAAAGAAAATATATCTCACCAAGCAAGGAATGATCAAATAACAACTCAAATGTAGCATTGGCAATTGCTTTATACTCATTTCCAGTTGATGATATGAAAATAGTTGACTATTTCTTTGCATTCCATTATATGAGCTTATAATCAAGATAAACTACATAATCATTTGTAAATCACTTTTCATCTATACATATGCCCCAATTACCATCAAGAAACACTACAAGGCTGATGATAAAGATTTGGCAAAGAAGACACTAAAATTATTTGTGTGTTTAAGATAGTCTCTTAACTGCTTTCCGGTGCTCTTGAGTTAAGAAATATATAAATTGACACAATTTATTCACTGAAAAAGAAATATCAGGTCTTATCATTATTATATATTTGTAGTTTGCCAATAATTTGTCTATATATGGCATTATCATCAAATGGAGCACTCAAATATTTTGTCAATGGTAGATTATATACCATCAGAGTAAAGTACGATTTACAAGTATCTATATTAAGAAGCAAATCAAATATATAGTTATATTATATGAAATAACGAGCATTTGGTTTAGAGATAACTTGTAATCCAAGAAAATAATGAAGGTTTCCAAGATCTCAAACTAAAAAATAGCTTAAAGTTGTTAAAGAAACTAATAACTTATAGATGGAGAAGAACCTATAACAAGAATGCCATTGACATAAATAAGTACTAAAGTTTAAAGGTATTGGAATGCCAAATGAGTAAAGAGGTGTTAACTTTGGAACCATAAAATTTTATTTATATGAAAAATTCATTGAGAAGTTCGAACCATACTCTAGATGCCTAATTGAGACCATATAATAATTTTTACAATTTATAAACATAATCAAGATGAATCAGACTAACAAAATCATTTGGTTACTTTATGAAAACATCTTTATATATGAAACCATATAAAAAAGAATTAGATATGTTAGATTGGAGAAATTGCATATCATAAAAAGCTACTATAGATAAGACTATAAAGATAGTGGTGGGCTAAACTACTATAATGACAATATCATTATAATCCTTAACACTCTTTTTTCCCCATACCCTTTGGTCACAAGGCCAACATTATATTGTTTAATGCTACCATTAACCCTCTTTTAATTTTAAAGATCTATTTATTACCAATTATGTTTATAGCTTAAGTTCTAGGAACCCATGTCCATGTTTGATTGGATAGCAAGGAATTAAACTCTTTGGTCATTTGATTTCTCCATTCAGGCTATGGTTTAACTTAGTTAAATGTTCTTAGTTTAATTGCTTACGAATGAGAGAAAAAAAAAGAGTTTTGTTGGCATTTCTTCAATATGGATGGTCTCAATTGCATATGGTGAGTATGATTTTCTAGTTATTGAATATGTTGTTTATATTGAGTAAAATCAACAACTAGGTTAAAACTTAGTTTCAGGTTAAATGGTAAAGGTGAAACATGTAACCTTGATATAATTTTGTTATTTTTTGGGTGATGGGGAGAAGGAAGATAATACAATCCTCATCAATAGGAATAGAGGAATTTGATATCAATATGATAGGACCAAGAATTGTTCTATAATAACATGTTTGATAAAAAGATAAATACAAAAGCACGTCGAATGATATGAGTCGACAAACTCTTGAAAGAAAAGGATTAAAAGTGATAAGATTCTATGATATGATCGTCTCTTGAAATTTAGATAAGATTATCAATTTTTAGAAAAACCTAAAAATAAGAGTTGCTGTAAAAAGTTTAAAGAAATTTTCTCCAAGGGTTTTTTAATTAATTAACTGTAATGATAAATTTGCACATTACAATAATAAGAAAATTTTTTATGGATATAAAATACTAAAACTAATCTTAAAAGGAAATACCATCTTAAAATATCAAATTACTAAACAATTTAAACATACTTTTAGTGTCTGTCCTAAAGACAAAATCGGTGCTAGTTTTATTCTTGAACTTTTATTGCACGTAACAAAGATGAGTCTGGCATTGGCTAGAAGTTCAACTTCATCATCAGTTTGCTTTTGTTGCTCTAGTACGCGAACTCATTGAAAGACTAAAATTGGTTACATTATATTTTTTAACCTTTAAAGGTTAGTACAAGTTCAGCGTCATTTATCTTCTATGTCAATCGTAGGTTACATTTTGTAACTGCATTCTTCAGCTAGGTCCTTCACTTGAATCAATATTATAGGTCGAACTTCAACCTCTTGAAGTAGCAAAGCTTCACTCCTTGTATAAAGATGCATAATTAAGTCATTAAGTGATTCTTTGACCTTTCTTGCCCTACTCTATATCATCAGTCATCTAATGTTTTATAATAAACCACAAACAACTTTCAATACTTAAATAGTAGATGCTTTATTCCTATTATTTTCTCTCTCTTTACAAGGATTTATCGTTAATTCAACATCTTCGTCTACAAAATCAAAAGAAGATAAATCAACAACATTGAAGGTAGTTTAAACATGACTCACCTGATAAATTGATCTTGTAAGCATTGTTGTTCACTCTTTCTATAACTTGAAATGATAGATCTCCTTTTGACTACACTTATATTTTTTCTTGCTTGAAAATCTCTCTTTTCAGAAGTATAATTAAATTTGTTAAATTTGTTCTCTAGCTCTACAGATCGCTTCCTATTAACTTGCATAATATATTGTTTGATATTATTTTGCCTTCTCATAAAGCTTCTTCACTAAATCAATTTTTATCGTCCAAGTATCTCTTTCACCTAGAGGAATAGATATAAGATTTAAAATAAATAATGGGTTAAATATATAAACAATCTCAAATGAAAAAATTCATAAAACTATGGCAATTTTGATATAAGTAAATTCAGTAAAAGGAAAAGACTCTTCTAAAATCCTAAGATTTCTACAAATAATAGCATGTAGTAAAGTCCTTTGAATCTTATTAACCATCTTTGTTTGGACATTGTTATGTGGATGATAAGTTGTAGAAAACAATAATTTAGTTCTGAATTTTTTCTACAAAGTCTTCTAAAAGTATCTAAAAAACTTAACTTCCCTGTATGACCCAACTTTGCTAAGAACATCATGCAATCTAAAAATCTCTGTAAAATATAGTTCAGTAATGTAAGATGCATCACTAGTTTTATTAAATGCAATTAAATGTGTCACTTTTTAAAAAAGTATCAACCAAAAAATTGAATTGTTGGATCCCAAATTTTCTTGAAAATTTGAAATATAAATTAACATTAAATGAGGAATTTTTGGTGAATTATTTATGTGCAAAGAAAAAGACAATTCAAGAATGTGAATTGTTATATGAGATTAAGGTAGGTGAATTTAGCAAGTTGAGGATGAGAGTGTA
>JANZLF010000005.1:41819448-41835139 GCA_026546835.1 Erythroxylum foetidum | reverse complement strand
CCAAAAGACTTACTTGAGCGTCGGAGGGGCTGATCGGGATACCACTCCCGACAAGCCTTCCCTTTGTTTTGCAGGTGGCTTTTTCGTTAGAATCACTTCAGCGAACATTGGAATCATGGATCAGCACGGCAACAATCAGTTCAGCCAGAATCCGGCAGAACCAGAGTATAATCATAGTTTAATAGATTATCAACTAAACATTCTTTATATATCAGTTATCAATCTAACTAATTGAATAATTAAAATTGATTCAATAGATAGTAGATTTTAAGTTAACCAAATGAATTTGTTGTGATCGATCACATTAATTTCACCAATGTATTAAAAAAATTAGATTTAAAATAATTATTTAACAAACAAAAACTTCAACAAGTACTTTATATTTTGATATTTCAACTATAAAATTTAATATTAGAACTAAACACAATAAATAAAGGGGTCCAACTATATTTATATTTTAAGAAAAGATAAGTAATAGTGTAGTCATGTTTTGAAAAAAATATTATAGTAAATTATGCTTGTAATTTAAATTTTAATATGATGTGAATGGACTACTAAATAATATACGTATATAAAAGATTTTTAAAAATTATTCTCACTAATTTATTAAAATAACTATTTTAGCCTATTGTTCTAAATTGCATCTGTAAAACTTATTAATAAAGATTAGTAATTTATCGATTTTTAATATATAGTGATTAACTATATTTATATATATGCTTGTGTGAAGGAGGTAATATATATAAATAGATAGATGGATTTTAAGTACTTTACCTTTCTATCCGTCTTATGGTGACGATGTTTAATCATTTTCATAACATGCTTGAACTCGCATCATCAGTTCATCGCTTGTGTTTATTGAACTTGTGAAACTGGATGGCTTGTCTTAGATGTTCCATAGCTTACGTGATGTGATATCGACCATATTCCCCATGTTTTTAAAAACCGCTTAATGTTATTTTCTCTTGCATCATTAGTTTTCTGGCTAAAGCTTTAATTTGAAGAATGTCGAGTGATCATTGACTTATTTTATATTAAAAAATATGTCATCGTACATCGCTAGATCGCAATATGTTTTGTAATAACAGTTAAACTAGGACCACTTAAGGACAAGATATGTCTGCCAACGTTAGCGTGCAAAACAGCAGCATATATTGTTTCAGGACTGAAGAAGAAAGACATGGAACATCGGTCCACTCTATGTCTTGAGATACCTACTGAGCAGTCAAGAGGTGGGCTGCTATGGTGGTAATCCACACAAAACTAAGGGAAAGCCCAACACAGAAATTTAGTAGTGAAAATGAAAAAGCTGATAAAGCAAATGCAAAGAAGTCTGGCAATTCTATCTATAAATACACACCAAGCCAACAGCACCTCTGTCCTCTATATTTACTGCTTCTATTTGTAGTTGTACTGACTAGCTTCTGTCTAGACGCAAGAAGCTTTTACCCAATTTCATGGCAGACAAAGAAATGAGTTCAAGCTTTAATGATCAACACGTGCACAAGCCGTGTTCATCTTTCGGTCAAAAGTGCAGCCATCTGGTCAAGAAACAGCGTGCCAAGTTCTACATCCTCCGGCGTTGCGTGGCCATGCTTATTTGCTGGCATGAACGTGAATGCGGCGAGAGTTGAAGAAGCAGTTGTTACTGGATTAGAAAGAAACCTTGATCCTTTTATATGTATATGTATATGTACGTAAGAGTGTAATTAATAGAAATGCTATCATTTATTGGCAAGTTCTGCTCCTGAATTTATAAATCTTTCTTTTTGATGAATTTGGCCTCTCCTTACGTGCTTTTGGATCTATTAATCATTCATATGCTTCTCTGTCTTTCTCAAATTCTGAGCTTTATAATCTCTTCTCCATTTCCATTTTTTCTGGGTCTTAAAAAATGCAAAGTCTTGGTTCTTGTGACCTGAATCATGTCACCATTATGTAAGTGCAGAAAATGGTTGCCAGGGCCCGTTTAGATTATTTTTCTCCTTCCATCTTCTTCGTTTTCTTCCCTAATTTCTCTCTCTCTCTCTCTCTTTTTTTAGAAAAAAATTTCTTCCACTACTGCTACTGCGAGAATTCAATAATGGAATAGGTCTAATTGTATAAAGGAAGGTGGAGGTTTCTGTTTAGTGGTCGATCTCTATTGGTCTGTCAGGAAATTTCTGAGTTTGGTCTCTTCATTGAGATTCCATAATCTAGCTGAAACAAGAAAGGTTTCTCTTTTTGCAGTTCAAATATCCAAGAACTTCCAAGTTTCTCGACTTTTCAGTTCTGCTTCTGCCAAAGTTAGACTGTGTTTAGTAGGGTAGAACACATGGAAAGAAAAATAGTTCCAAACTGGCAAATTCTCAGAACAATTTGTGAACAGTATTAGGAGTCAAAAACTCTCAAAACACTTGCGATATCACCAATTCAAATGAACAGTTCAATAGATATGAACAGTATCCAGTACCCGGAAACCATTAATTACCAAAGCTCCCTCAGTCCCCACCTTCCAAATCCTCTATGAATATGATCATAGACTAATCCAAACATGACATATTACAAGCAAGGCTTTAAGTTGTGGGAACATCAGACAAGAGCCAAGCGAAGCATCTAGTTTCAAATGATTTTGTATGGACCATACATTAATTTTAGTTTTTTATAGTCTTGTCTTCCGAAAACACACCAGTCTTGGATTAGTGTTTCTGTAGGAGGCAGCAACAGATCTATCTTTGACATGGAATAGGATGATTATTCATATACAAATATAATAGAAGGGCACGCGTCATGTCTGAGATCACCTGTTATGTATATATAAATGACTACTAAATGATAGCTTCCACTTTATGGGAGCAACTGAAGTCCCCAAAGTCTATTGATTACTTTGGAACTACAGGGAAAAGAAGTGTAATTTAGAGTTCAGATAAATATGATTGGTTTAAGAAGTGGATCAAAATCATATAAAGCACACTTTCCTGACGTAACACAGCTTTTCTTGGATGTTGACGAGGGTATGTTTCCAAGCAAGCAACAAAGTCCTGCTTAATGAATACTTATTCTTTCCTTGAACTAAAGTCTTCTCTTCGTCTAAATGCGATTAGTTGTTAAGTCACGTTAAATTGCCAAAATAATGGAACAGATTTGGTGAATGTAATAAAATACCCTCTTTAAGCTATCATATCGATCCCAGTGTCCCACTATATAATATATATACATTATAAAGTTAACATGGGAAAGGAAAGATTACTAGTATATATTATAATCCAATTTCTCTAAGAAAAATTAAATTTGTTATATGTATTAATTTCTTCACCTTTAATTTAAATGTTCTAAATAAATCAGATATCGAGGTTGTTAAGAATGTGCATAACAGATAAGCAAGTGAATTTAAGAGCAACTTGATTCATCAAATAATCGTTTTTGGGTTTGCATAAGTTGAGATAGGTATTTTGAGTTGAATTGACTGTGTGAACCAAGATGGATGTTAAGTGATCCATGTGAACAAGAACATATGATACGATGCTTCTAGTTTTGTGTACCGGATATGAGAAATCCCGGGCTAGCTTTCAGAACTGATATGATTGAAAGATGCCCTTTTTTGGGGTTTACATTGTGCAGGAAACCTAAATTTCAAATTCCATATCCACATCAAACTTTTTAATTCTTATCCCTCAATCATCCCCTACAAGGCAAAAAAGAAAAAAAAAGAAAGAAAAGACCAACCCTAGCATATAAAGTCCAAAATTTTTTCTCATCCGTTAGCTTTTCGACATGTACTACCTTAATTTCTTACTTGGATTCCAGCTTTCTATTTTGTTTTTCAAAGTATATATGGCAGAAGATGTACAGTATGTACGGACTCCAGAATGATGAGATTCTTCTACAGCAATGTATCTTTCCATGTCAGGCACAACTTGGAGGATACATACGTGCGACACCTATTGAAAGGCCTAAAGAAAGTGTAATGGAAAGGCTCAAGTGGTGGGATGTGATATCCTGAAAGTCTTCTAACATGAAGAAAGGTCTTTAGTCCGAATTCTCTACATTTCTGGAGATTTTGTGCGTAGAAACAAGTTTATACTTCATTATTAACTATTCAAATTAAATTTATCTCTTGCTTTAGGTTTTAAGAGAGATAAGACGGTCAATTCTCTGTGTCATGGAAAACCCTTTTATGTTGAACTTGATCATTGAAGTAATACCTTTTGTTGTCTACTTAATGGGAAAGATGCATAATAAATGAAACAGATGGGAATCAATGAGAAGTGGGTGAAATTGTACTGTAGAACGAAAACTAGGAAAAAAATTGTAAAGAGGAAGAGAAGGGCATAGTAGATGTGGATGGTGGTGGGGTTCACAGAAATGGTCAGAAGCAGACAGCGAGAATCCTAATAAAAGGGAAGGGTGAGAGATGAATGATGATCGATGCATACAGCTATCTATATATGTGTATAAAATGTATATATCTCTGAACCGAAAGCCCTACACTCTCAGTGCCCCCTCGTGCGGCCCTCCCCAAAGTCCTACTGCCACTCATGGTCCCCATGTTTTGACCATGATCTCTCCTCATTTTTACTCTGCCATGCATGCTTCATCCCACGATTGTCCATATTATTTTCACATGGATTGCTTCTTTGTTATAGGTGCATGTTCTGTTCTTTTTTCCCTCTCTTGATTTCTTTTAATTAATGCTTCCGTGGTTTCAGCTAGCTAGGGAGGGAGATTAAACTGTTCTGTAATAGATAAACAAACATAACACAACACATGACTACATTTAATCATTACCATCAAAAGGGTTTGAATTTGAAACATGGAAGCCCACGGTTTCTGCAATGACCAAGCTCTCAAGCGTTGAATCGTGCCTGGAGGTCGGTTATAGTTTTAAAGCCATCCTCTCATGTGTCATCACATAGGTCATGAGTTGTCGGTGATTGTCTGCCCGCCTGTTGTCTCAACTCAAAAAGATACCTACAACGAAGTCTCAAACAGTATTTTATATATATATATATATATACACACACACATATAAACCGTTCAGAAGGTTGGCTCAATGAATATATATATATATATATATATGATGGAGTTTTAGAGCTTGATGACTTGTGTAGAGAGTATGAATCAATTGATGGGAATGGAAGACAATTAGGCAAAGGATAGGACCCAAAGTGGAAGAGCAAACACGTGCATTACTGACAAGGCAGAAACATGGATGTAACCCTATGTTGTGGTATGTAAAGTGTAGAGAATAGCAATTGTCAAATTGGTTTTTATGAGGAGGCCGAGGCTCATAAAAAGCCGGAGACGCACGTGTTGATGACCAAAACAGAATACTACTATACTACTAGGGTTTGGAAGGGCAGTGGGTACCATCTCTAACAACACGCATAACTAGCACTACTATGCCTGTAGCTTTATCGTTTAACAGTAAGCATTCATATAGATATCTGTAGAACAAATAATGTTACTGGATACTATTGTTTGACCATCTTTAAAATGTTTTGTTAAGATTTAACAATATCAGTTTTAGAAATTTCTATAATTTGATTTGATAGTGTTATTTTTACGAGTTAATTGCTACTTCATTGACTTATGTAAGCATTTTTAGAACTATATCTAAAATATAAAAGATTTTTCTATAAAAGTAATACTACAACTTTTTTTTCATGTAATGGAGTCATTTTTATATGATCAAATAGTCATTTTAATTTCCTAACATCTTGAGTAAATCATTTCTTCACTTAAATACAAAGAGTCCACAATTTTAGGAAGTAAGAATTAAGAAATTTTCATCTTTTCTCTCTTCCAAGGATATTTGAACCTAAACTTATTTAATTACTAACTTCAATGGTCATTCCCTCTATATAGGCTCACCTGTCTCTTTAATTAGTATAGTTTGTGTGTGTGTACTTTTTTCTTTTTGTTTATATTTCCTTTTTGGAAGATTATCCTCTTCTATCATTTTGTCAGTTGTCCCATAACAATAGATTCTCTTTCTGAAATTGGCCATCGGAAGTCTCCATATATCATCTTGAGATTAATTTATTGGATCCACTAGCCATGCATTCCAATGCAAATGAAGAGATAATGGTTGTTGATGAGAATATAAATTGAATATCCTCTTCCTTCCTTATTATATAAGATCTTTTGCGACTTCACTGAGCTTCTCATACATATTACTGATGTTTGTGGTCCATCCCATCGTCAATCTTTTACTGTTATCTCTGGAAGAGCTGTTACGAAAACTTCTTGTTGTTTTAGTATAAATTAAGTAGGTGTGGATATGTTACTTAGCTTTTGGAATATAAGTGAAGGTCTATTTAACTTGGTCATATTACCTTGACAAATTAAAGATGTTAATGTAGTAAAACTAACAAGTTCTAAGTAGTACAAGGGGAGTGGCTACTGGCTAGCTAGCCAAAGAAACCAAAGATTAAAGAAAGAAAACAAATTGAAAAAATGAAGGAAAACTATCCCTAAGAGGAATATACCTATTATGAGAGTTGAGCTTCTCTAAAGTTGAAAATGCTCAAGTGGAGGACATAAATGGGACATCATATTCTGTATAAGCACATAGGAACAGTTTAATGGTGAACTTTACTTGGAGAATCACATGATCATAGCGATAAGGGGACCCATCCTATGCAATTGGTGACTTAGATCTTATAATTATAAAGAGAAGAAAAAGGAGGAATGGAGGTGGGGTAGAATGGGTATGTTGCCTTAGACATGATTGGTACATATCTACGTGTATGATTTGATATGATGTCCTCTCTACTCTTTATTATGACTTTCAGTATATGATATGATTTGATATGCTAGTTGTTACCATTATATGCTGTTTTTATGGCACTTTGATGATTGCCGACTCCTAAATTTAGAATAAGGAAATTAATGTTAGGTTATGCATAGGATATGAAATTCACGGTATTCAAACTAGGTCGGGTAGGATAGAAAGGAAAAGTTTTAAATGATAAATAGAATATGAAAATTCAACTTAGAATATACATATTTGATTGCAACAAATATATATATTTAAATCCAAATTTAATCAACAATTTTACTTTAAATTACTCTAAAAATAATATAAATAAATTATTGAATATGTACATAATATACGTAAAATATGAATGTAGAAATTAATAAAATGTGTTAAAGAAATGAAAGAATTATGAATTTATGACATAAAAAATTAGAAGATATTATTTGTTGGAAAGTATAAGATTGATTTTCAATGTAAATCCTTTTTTAAAAAGTACATATAAATATTAAAATTTAGAGTTTTAGCTCATTCTAAAGGGATTGTGAAAGACATAATAATTTCACATTAAAGAAATGATTTGACACACTTTTATTCTAACACATATCTGAAAGTTTTTGCATACAAGAACTTTCAAAAAATTTATAAGGTTATTCAAATCTAAAGTTAGAATTTCTCTAAAAATTTATGAAACTAAGTATTAAAACTTAGACAAAAATAACTAACCTTAAAGAAATAGAATACAAAGTAACTAATTTAAAAGTATAAACGTATGTATGATTAAATAAATACTATATATTTAAAATTAAAAATTGGCCAATAATTTATTTTAAGTAAATTTAAGAATGATATATATTTCCAATTATTACATATGAGTATAAGATAACAAAAATGTGACGTATGAATTTAAAAATATATTAAAGGGATAAAAATTAGGAAAAAATACAATGTAATAATTGATTTCAGTAAATGTAATATAGATTTGTCTTAAATTCAGGAAACAAGTTAGTTTAAATATCTATGACAATAATATAGACTGTTATAATTATTAATTATGAATTAAAAAGACTCACAAGAATTGAGCTAGAATAATATGCCTTAAATTAAAAGGAAATATTTTGTAAAATATAAAAGTTGATTTGGATACAAACCTTTTAAAATAAAAATATATATTGTTTAGAATTTTAGTTTATTCTAAAAAGTGTAGATAGAGAATTAATGATTTCACATTAAATAAGGAGTTCCACAACTTTTAGTTTTAAAAAATATCTAAAAGCTTTTTAACTTAAGAAAATGTATTAAATTTAGCATTTCTACAACAATAACAATCCCAGGATCTGTAGAAGTCATATAGTGTACAATCTTACTCCTAATTAGTAGAGATTTTTTTTTTTTGATAAATTTGACATTTCTCTATAAGTTATTTTTAAACTTAAATCTCAAATTTTTGTTATATTTACAGTAGCCCTTTGTCTCCATCGCTGTAAATTGCAAGCTTCGAGAAAAACTAAAAAAACTAGTAAATACATTTTTTTGTCATATTGATTCATATATTTTTAAAATTTATCTCATAATTGTAGATAATTTGAATAAATTGAAAAATATCTTATTATAAAAAATAGAAGTTGAAGCAAGAACTTGATAACTTAATTCCCTTCTCCATAATAAGGAGATTCAATTTTAAGTCTTTTGAAGTTTGAAAAAGAGGAAGGCTACTCCTATTGTACAACAACCTAATTTATATAATGAGGAAAAACATTCCTTGGAGTTGATACAGGGAAGAAACTAAACAATGGAAATAAGAAATAAACATAGAAGTAAAGATAATGGAGAGCCAAACTCTATATATGCAAGATAAAATATCTTGGATTATATTTTGGAAAGGGGGTCGAGTGTAACACTTCCTTAGGATCAATAGACAACAGAGAGTTAGGAAAATGCCAATGGCACCGCAAGGGCCTTTGAAAGTGTGAGTACAATCATATTACTCTAACGAATATATCACATTAGTGTGAAGGTTTTGCATGTGGGGTTGTCCCCCATAAAGTGGCTTAGTCTAATCAAAACCTTTGTCACCTGTTTTCTACCTAATTCATAAGTCTTAGTGTCCTCAACACTTCACTTTACTTATTGCCTTTTGTTTTTGGTATTCGAGACATGACTCCCCATTTCCCGCACAGCTATTAGGATCATTTGGTTGGTTTTGATCTAACCACAAAGCCCCTTTGAACCTGTACTTGACATGAACTGGATAATCAAGATTTGTAGCATAACTTTAAGGTAAACTTGCATGCATGCAATTAGCTAAACGCCTCATAAAAGAGAAGTAAAACTTTAGGACTTAAATTAAATGTTAGCTTTGGAATCCGCACCATATATATATACGGGAAATTACTTTACAAGGCGAATTACTAGATTTGAGCACGAGTTAGGAGTAGTCAAAGAGGAAGGACGAGGTGTGTCAGTGCTAGTTGGCATGAGCATGTACTCTCAACCAAAACGTTGAATGGCTTTGCAGTTTGTCAAGTTCAATTGCTTGCCAATTCATGCACAACTTGCCATTCTTTTCCACTAAAAAGATGAATGTGGGGATTAATACATGAATGAATGACCATGTGTGTGAATGCAGTTGCAGACCTTTCTTCTAGAAGAGAGCATATTGGTTTTGAGGAGCAAAATATCAGAAGTAGCAGAAAGAAAAAAATCTGCAGCAATCCCTATGAAACGGCTGAGCTGGGTCAGGTCCTTTTGTGAATGAATGAATAATTGATCCTCTACAATGCCTGACGCAACAATCTCATCGACTGGACTGGAGCTGGGACATGGCAAAACTGAGAATGTATCCCCGACCCCGATCCGAATTTTTAATTGCATTCACAAAAATGGATCTCATCTACGGGTATGTATTGTATTAGCCTAGCTCTTTTTTTAACCCATTTCATCTCTTTATATCACCTACTGCCACCAAATTCACGAACTTTCCACCACTCAAACCGTACTTTTCTTGCTGTGTCTGGTTTTGCTATGATTCGGTCAGCACGCTCGAGGACAGTCGGCCACCTATCTTGAGTAAAACGAACCAAGCAGGTGAAACCCTGGAGGCAACTTACTGACCCCAAATCTATGCAAGCTCCTCAATGAACCCCTACAATGTCTAGAGTTCCTACCAAACGGAAAACTGATGAAAACTAATGGAAAGTTTCAAAACCCCCCCTTGTTTTAGAAACCCACTAAACAGTCCTATAGTGAATCAGGTAACATGGACACAAGAATTTAACAAATTCAATTTGAAAAAATGGTCTGGCTATGGATCATAATCCCAAATGGATCTAGTTCAAGGTTATGGTGGAGTTTTAAGATAATCCATCATGACTCTGGCCTAAGCCAGCTGTGTTTCAGTAAATAATCTGAAAGCAGTTTTCCGAAAAACAAAAATAAAAAACCGAATATATTACAAGTATAGGCCAAGAAAAAGAAACACAAGGCACCGCACAACTTCTCTTGTGCTGGTTTGCTCCGTCCCTCCCTCTCAATATCCTGCCAGACAAGCACATGGTCCCTAACAAGGATGCTATAACATGAATAACAAAGAATAACCATATGTTCAAGCGGAAACACACCTTCTCTATGTTTTCTCTTATTGCATATTTGCCAGCCCGCTGGCATATTTCTCTGACATCAGACCACTGAAGCCCCGAGTATATTTGGAAATGGCTCCGATGTCTACATCCTTAGGCAATGATTTCCTCAAGTCAGCCTTGAAGATTTGGTGCCAAGATTCCTCATCAGGGACAGGAATATAAATCAGTTGATCAAGAAGGCAAGGTTGCAGAAGTGCTTGGTCTATGATATCAGGTTGTTACTAGCACGCCCGCACGGGTAGCTCGGTTGGTAATCTAGCAGGATAACTTGAGACAAGGACCAAGGTTCGATTCCCGGTAACGGGAACGCATGGGCCGCTCTGCTAGGTGGTCGACCGAGATCAAACCGTGGTTTAACCCCTCATACTTGATCGGGCCCGGGTATGGGGCCAGCTGGGGTGGCTGATTCCACCTTTTTGGGACAAGGTTGTTACTAGCACAGTAGGCATCCCATCCATCTCTGTCAGAAGGTGGTTCAGAACTCCGTCAGCAGCACACCCAGGATCTCCAACACTGCTTCCTCTCTACAAATATAGTGCATTGAAAAGCATAAGCAAGAAGAAACCAGCAATACAAAACAACACAAACGGATTCGTATCTCAATAACGAAATTCCATATAATCAAAATGATATAAAACAGAGGCCCTGAAAATTAAATAAACCTGAGTTGGAATTGAGTCCGATTCGTTGAAAAATAGAACACAATAATTAGATTGGTGTCCTTGTAAAAAATACTCTCTAACATTGGCCTCACTTTTGCCAACGACATTGTGAGCAATTCAGGGCCCTTGACACTGATGAAGTTTGCTTGGCAGTAGTTAGTGATAGCTCTAGCAAGACGTGTTGTACCACATCCAGGAGGCCCACTGAAAAGAACTCCTCTAAGGGGCGCTTCATGGGGTATTGAACTGTCTGAAACACAATAGTCAGACCTGTTATACAAGGGACACAGAGGCACATATCAAAATAATTAGTGTAACACATCCAGCACATTCTGCAACAGCAGGCACCTTCTGAAGCTCATTCTTAACATTCTCCAGACCTCAAGTATCCTCCCAGGTAACGTTAGGTACTTCAACAACCTGATCCAAAATTTCTTCAGTTTTGCATTCGAAAGACAAAGAGCCAAGTGAATCTATAAAAAAGTATGCAACAGCCAAAAGTAAGTAAATTTATCAAAAATAACAATTCATAGTAACCATCTCACGCAGAGCAGATGGGTTGCTTGTTCCAAAAGCAATCTTTAAATGTTCAATAGTCACCGACATTGAGTCAAGCACTTCAGCATCTACAGACATCCATCTTTTCTCCGATACATTGAAGGGCAGCCTCAGTGCAAAGGGCAGCTAAGTCAGCAGCAACATAACCATGTGTGTCCTTATAACTTTCAAATTAACCTGCAGAAATCAAATAAGAATTCAACATGTTAGTTCACATAGAAGGTTAACTACATAAGATTAGACAATCACACTAACCCCTCCCCTCCTCTTGCAACAGACAGAGCAAAAAGACAAAGAAAGAACAATTTCTTACTTCTTCAGCAAGCTTCATATTCTGCATATAGATACGAAGAATCTCGAGATGCCCAACCTCATCTGGAACCCTAATATCAATTTCTCAGTCTAACCTTCCAAACCTTCTTAGAGCTAGGTCAATGCTGTTAGGAAGATTAGTAGCTCCAATGAAAATAACATGTTCACAAATAAGTCTATTCATTAGGGTTAAAAGTTGGGAGACAATTCTCCTCTCAACTCCAGGGCAATCACCACCAATAAAGATGATAGCTGGTGCATTCTTCTCTGCTTCCTCAAATGCTTTTCTAATATTGTTTTCACTCTCTCCAGCCAATTTGACATGATCTCTGGTCCATTTACACAGACGGAGAAAGCACTGGCTTCATTAGAAAGTGCACAGGCAATAAAAGTCTTCCCAAAACTAGGAGGTCCATAAAGCAGAATTCCTTTAGGTGGCTTCACTCCAATCGATTTGAATAGCTGAGGATGTCTCACGGAAAGCTCTACCAACTCTTTCTAACACCAACAACATCATCATAACAGACTTCATACAATCTACTTTCGTCCTCCCTCCCCACCAAGTCTCCATCACAGAAAATCTGTGTCCAGTGCAACTACACAGAAATCTGGTGGGTACACTCCACATCCACCTCTCACAAGAAAAAGATCACCCTCCCAAACTTGGGCAATATTCTTCCACGAAATAAGCTGAAAATTGCAACTATTCATGAGCTAAAGATTAAAAAAAGAAAAGGATGAAGGAGGAGCGAAGTAGGACATATATTAAGTAAGGCTATTGACAGTGTGCAAGATCACTCTAGGAGCTCCAAATGGTAGCAAAATCCATATCATGACCATTACTATTAATTACTTCGATGGCTATACTTTTACAATCAAATTATAAACACTTCTTGCTAAAATAGCTGCAATAATGTGAAGAATCAACCACCCAGAGTAAGTAAATTCAGATAAATCAACAAATTTATTAACATTCTCATGCCTCTGCAAACTCGATATTTATAGCTCCATGTGCCTGTTTTTGACACAGAGTTCAAGATAATGACACAAAGAGCTTGATGTTTCCAGTATAGATTCCATATCAAACATAAATATATAATTCAAAAACCCAAGTCACAGAGGGACTTCTTGAGAAAAAGAAAAAGAGGCTGAAATAGACCTCCCATGTTTAAATCACCAACTTCATTATTTAACTGGTTATGAAAGTAACAAATGCTAGATATGAGTTTAGAAAGGAATACATATAATTCCAAAAAAATAAGGAAATTACAAGAACGAAAAGTCAATTCTGAATATTAAAACTAAAAAGATTCAGTTCTGAGTTCAGAAATACAAAACAGAAAAACACAACTCATACAAATATTTACTTCAATTTATATATAGTGGAAAAATATAAAGCATATTAATCTCCAATACAGTAAAGATCGATAATAAACGTGTTTTTTAAGTATGCATCAAATAGATTTCCAGTAATTCCCTCAATTGTGTCATCTACAGGCAGCATGTAAACATGTTTTTCCATATTTGACACCAGGACATTGGTGCATGGAAACAATGTCCCCAAGCCTAACCCTGAGATTCCTTGTGACAATCTTATTCATCCTCATTTTCGGTTCATCACATTTCTCATCAGCAAGAGCAATGCAAACTGTATCTTTCCTTTTCTTTCCCTAAACCCCACAAGCATGACAACAGCACAAAGGAATTACTGCTTTGGTATCTTTACAGTATAATTGAACAATAGACAATAGAGAAAGCAAGAAAAACAACAAAAAGTTATTGAAAGGCACTTCGATTACTCATCACCGAATGATCAAGTATAACAAAATAAGTGCCCACCTAACTAGCTCACCAACGCATATACGACCTCCATTCAAATTCACCCTATCAATAATACAAATGCAAACTAGATACACAAACTTTCAGAAGTGCACACGGGCACTAGATTTCCACAATCAACAACCGATGATGTAAACCGCCCAAACCTAGATACAACATTAATCAGCTAACCAAAAACTCTCATGCTGAGAAACCATATTATTCACAGAATTACGGAAATCCCAATCAAGCAATCAAGAATCATAAACCCAACACTCCAAAAATCAAAGACTGTTAACAGGCAAAACCTTGATCAAGATGGTGTCGTTGAGGAAAAATTGGAGCTTCTCCGTGGTGAAGGAATGAAGATGGACGATGGCGTTGTCATCTTGAACAGCCTCATCAACCACGTGCCGAGTGGAAGCGTTCTTGCGCCCCAACGTTATGGTATAACGTCGTTCCTCGTATCCCTACTGTAGACAAAGTAAAGCAATTAGTAGCTAAACAAAATCGAAATCGAAGACGCAGAGAAGAGAATGTTAAATCTATTAACACTTACAAGTCAGAGGATTCAGCTTGTTCAAACATTGATAAGCCAGAGAGAGTTGCAAAGAGACCTCAAGAGATTTTGTAAACTACTAAACCAGCGACCTAACCACAATCACACACAATAAGCAGAGACCAATTTTAAATGTAACATATTGCAGCTTAACCACGTGTCCTTATATCCTCGGGTGATGAACAATTCTTACATCAAGCACCTCTCTCTCACTCTACTGACATGTTCACATGAGGGATTAGACGCATCTTAGCCAAGAACAGTTACCTTGAAAGTCCTTTAGGAGATCCAGAGCCACCATGAATGTCGACTTCCAGTTTCACTTCAACATCAGACTCATCGAAGCTATGATTAGGAGAGCAGTCAATTTTCCTCCATTATCTTCGCGCTGTTACTGTACAAGCTGAATCTCTGGTATGCATCACCACAGTTAACCAAATAGTTTCGAAAATATACCGTTAATCCTCCAATTCATCGTTATTTCCAAAATCGAGGATTGTTTGTGGAACGTAAAAATATTTTATACCACAAAAATACTCAAATTATCACGTAAAAAATTGTTTACGAATAACTTTACTCAATTAATCTGTTCGCGCCACCAAACTCAGTTTATACAGATCAATAGTCACTTATCTTCTAAGAAAATAATAACAAAGGGTAAACTGCTTAGTAAAAATAACCAATTGTATCCTTAAAATCAAATAAATCAATAAATAATTATAAAACTTAATCAAGTGATAAAAACATTCATATAATACAAAGACACACATCAATACTCATTGTAATCCAAAAAATTAACATGTATCACAAAAATTTATCAAACAATGATTAACACAAAAATTAATATATATGTGTCATTTATGCTTTATCTAATAATTAACTTAATTATATGGGCTTAGCTTGACTTTGTAGACTCACATTTAATAATTTGCTAGCTCATCGCATCTCATCAAAATCTCTCTTGGTACTACCCCAATACTTAACCATTAGTATAGGATATCCCCAAGCCTCAAGATATCCCGGTACTATTTCGGTACCTAACTATCGATATAGGACATCCTTGGGACCTTGGTATCTGCTCCACGAACAGACACCTAGCCACCACTTGTTCATATCAACACAACCTAATCATCTAAGATTATCGAAAGAACCTCTTATCTTTCAGGATAGTGTGCGTTGTGCCACTATCTAGTATGCATAACTTATCATTATTTTCCGTTCCTCTTCCAGAACGATCCATATCAAAACTTCATATAAAAATAAATAATATAATGAGAAAATTACGCAAGAACTTTAATAAAGAGAAAAAGATGTTATTTTAGCTAAAAAAATGTTACAATACTTTACTTGAAACTGAGTAACACAACAAGCATAAGAATACATAACACAAGCATAAGTACAT
>JANZLF010000005.1:41780207-41792516 GCA_026546835.1 Erythroxylum foetidum | reverse complement strand
GTCAGTTTTAAACATATTTCAAAGTTGTTAAAGCATGATTTGGTAAGAGGCTTACCAAAAATAAGTTTTGACAAAGATTTCTTTTGTGAAAGTTGTTGTAAAGAAAAACAAGTCAAAACATCGTTTTCTTCTAAAAATACTGTAACATCATCTAGACCTCTAGAGTTGTTACATATAGATTTATTTGGTCTAACTAGGA
This sequence comes from Erythroxylum foetidum, assembly GCA_026546835.1. NCBI lineage: Eukaryota > Viridiplantae > Streptophyta > Magnoliopsida > Malpighiales > Erythroxylaceae > Erythroxylum > Erythroxylum foetidum. The sequence goes on along the minus strand of JANZLF010000005.1, from coordinate 41,792,317 downwards.
CAATAAGTCTTGGCAGAAAGAAATATGGACTTGTTATTATTGATGACTTTACTAGATTTTGTTGGATACTGTTATTGTCACACAAAGATGAGTCTTTTAAATGTTTTAGAACCCTTTCCAGAAAGTTACAGAATGAAAAAAGAATGTCAATAGCTAGTATTAGGAGTGATCATGGTGGAGAATTTGAGAATAAGAAGTTTAGAAAATTCTGTGAGGAGAATGGAATTTTCCACAATTTCTCTACTCCTAGGAATCCACAGCAAAATGGAGTTGTTGAAAGGAAAAACATAATGATTCAAGAGATGGCAAGGACTATGCTGTATGAGATGAATCTTCCTAAGTACTTTTGGGCAGAAGCTGTGAATACAACATGTTACATTCAGAATAGAATATTGTTGCGACCTCTGTTGAAGAAAACTCTTTATGAGTTATGGAATAGAAGGAGACCAAATATATCATACTTTCATCCATTTAGTTGCAAGTGCTCTATATTAAATACAAAGGAATTGTTGGACAAATTCGATTCAAAGACTCATTCAGGAATTTATCTAGGCTACTCCTTATCATCGAAGGCTTTTAGGGTTTATAATCTTACCTCGAACACTGTTGAGGAGACTATTCATGTCAAGTTTGATGATAGTTACCAACCAAGTAAGGAAGATGATATGGATAGTGAAATCCCCTCAATGCCTTTAGGTGATACTAAAGAAGCTTCATCATCAGAAAATTAGTTAGGCAAGATTGAGGATATTCCAGAGACTCTTGCGTTGAAAAGATATTGGAGATATAAGAGTTCTCATCCAGAAGAGTTAATCATAGGAGAGACCTCATACGGAATCTGAACAAGGTCCAAATTCAGAAGAGAAGATAATGCAGCATTTGTCTCTAAAATAGAGCCTAAGAAGATTGATGAAACTCTTCAGGATGAAGCATGGATTTTAGCTATGCAAGAGGAGTTGAACCAATTTACTAGTAACAAAGTTTGGTCCTTGGTTCCAAAACCCTTGAAGAAATCCATCATAGGAACTAGATAGGTTTTTAAGAATAAGTTAGACGAATCAAAAAGAGTAAGTCGGAATAAAGCAAGATTAGTAGCACAAGGCTATAATTAGCAAGAAGGAATAGAATATAATGAGATGTATACTCCGGTAGTAAGAATTGAAGCTATTAGGATACTGCTTGCATATGCAGTGTGTCATAATATAAAGTTTTTCAAATGGATGTGAAAAGCGCATTTCTGAATAGTGTTATAGACGAATAAGTGTATGTTAAGCAACCTCCTAGTTTCGAGGATGTTAAGTATCCGGATCATGTCTATAGACTTTATAAGGCTTTGTACGGCTTGAAACAAGCTCCTAGAGCTTGTTATGATCGTCTAAGTACTTTTCTCATTGAGAGCAGATTTAGTAGAAGTCAAGTAGATAAGACATTCTTTAGGAAGAATTATGAGAATGATTTTATTTTAGTTCAAATTTATGTTGATGACATTATTTCTGGTGCAACTTCAAAAAGTTTGTGCATGATTTTAGAGAATTTGATGAAAAATGAGTTTGAGATGAGTATGATAGGAGAGTTAAAGTTCTTTGTTGGGTTGCAAGTCAAGCAAACCAAATAAAAGATCTTTATCCATCAACAAAAATACGTGAAAGAATTATTGTCTAAGTTTGATATGGAAAAAGTGAAACCTATGGCAACTCCGATGCATCCTTTGAACCTTTTTGTTTAGAGACGGGTGGATCAAACCCTGTATAGAGGGATGATTGATTCTTTGATTTATCTTACAATAAGTAGACCTGACATACTGTTTGGTGTATGCTTGTGTGCAAGGTTTCAGGCCGATCCTAGAGAGTCTCATTACATTGTTGTTAAAAGAATTATGAGATATCTCGCAAGTACTACTGATCTTTGCTTAATGTATGAGAAAGGTAAAGATTTCAGGTTGATTGGATATTGTGATGCGGACTATGCTGGAGATAGAATTGATAGGAAGAGTACGAGTGGAGACTATCACTTTCTTGGCTCAAACCTAGTTTCCTGGTCAAGCAAGAGACAAAGTTCAATTGCCCTATCAACTGCTGAAGCCGAGTACATGTCCTTCGTAAGCTGCCGTTCACAAACATTGTGGATCAAATATCAACTAGAAGATTATTCAGTATAAGAAGCGAAGATCCCAATCTTTTGTGACAACACGAGCTCCATCAACTTGTCGAAGAATCCAATTCAACATTCGAGAGTGAAGCATATCGAAGTCAGACATCATTTCTTACGAGACTACGTTCAGAGAAGGATTGGGAGTCTTCAGTTTATTGAGACAAAGTTTCAATGGGTAGACATCTTCACTAAACCACTGAGTGAAGAACGATTCAAGGAAATCAGACGGGACCTCAACATGGTGATGTTAAGTGACCAACCATCTAACATGTCACAACCAAGTTAAAAGGTCGTCAAAGTTAACGGCGTTAGTAACAGTGAGTTACAACTGGTAACTTCTCTCACAAGGAAGTTTTAGAGAGAAAGTCTCTTTGCCTTCAGAACTTCACCTATTCTAGAACACACCTAATAAGACCTTTCGAGTATTCTTAACTCAAAAACTTCTCAGCTCTCGGCTCTCTCAAATCTCTGTAACCAATTTTACCTTTTGAAGAACAAATCAGTGAACTCAGTTTTTTACTCATCGAAGAATCAAATGATGCAAGTAATGATTTTCAAAAGACATGTTGATTCTGAATCTTTGAGAAAAACGACATGGACATTTAACCGGAGATAATAGAAGAAGGATGGAGGAAGTTCTTTCGGGTACAAGAAATCGTATATAAAAATGAAGTGTATGATTTCTGGAAGAATGTGCAGCTAGTAGACAATACTATTGTTTCCACAGGAGATAGAATGTTTATTATTGTGACAACGGAGTTGATTGAGAAAGTAACTGAATGTCCATCTGCTAGAGAAAAGCTCACAAGCAAAGCCAGATGGATGACAAAAGTCAGTGTTAAGGAAGAGGAAGTCAATCGGCAGTTGTATGGAGACAACGACCCAACGGAGAGGAAGACCTCAAGTCTGGTGCCGAAGGCTAGGGTACTACATGCAATACTGTTCAATTACATCTTACCAGGAGTAGGTTCAAGGCATTTAGTGACAACATTGGATGAACAATGCCTATTCTACTTATTGAATGGCCAACCCATAGATTTACCATTTTTTATTTTTCAGTATATATTTAAGGCGATGAAAGATACAAACAGTTACCCCTATGGAATGTTGCTGACAAGAATATTCAAAGAGTCTAGAGTCCTTCTTTACAGAGGAAACAGAGTTAAGATGACTGTTAAGAGTGTTATCAACTCAGGAATAATGGTGAAAATGGGTTTAAAGAATTTGGACAGAGTAGAAGAAGATTATGAGATTAAAGTAAGACTAAGGGGGAGCGTACAAAGAAGAAATCTCCTACAAAAAGTTCTAAATCTCAATCTAGTATAAACATGTCCATGATTGAAAGGAGGAAATCATCAGAAGAAGCCTTGAACGAAAAGATCATTATTCAAAAAGAAAGTAGCCGAGTACGGAGGATAGACGAAGGTGCTCTGAAAAGAAAAGGGGAGACGCTTCTGAGTGAAATTACGAAGCAAGCGAGAAGATCACCCAGAGTTCAAACCTTGCGACAACAAGAAGAAAAGAGATCCAGAGAACGAAGTCAGGCTGAAGTTTCTGAGACAGGCGCACCTAAGGCTACAAGATCTCTAGTCTCTATCTTAAATGAAGAAACAACCAAACAGGCTAAAGAGACTGAGAGAAAAAGGAAATTGGAGTTTGACAAGCAGAAACCACAACCTCAAAAGACTCCAAGACTGATTGAAACATAGAAGAAGACTGAGAAAGTCAATCAGAAAAAGAGTACTCCTACTGCTAGAAATTTAGTCTGGTGAAGGCTACTCCTATTGATGTGCAACAGAAGAAATCAGCAGAACCAAGCCAGAAGAAGGCTACTCTTATTGTTGTTCAACAGGAAGAATCAACAGAACTTAGTCTGGTACAGTATACCTCTTCTCAACTTCTAAGGAAAGAAGATTTAAGAGTCAGAGCGATTGAAGAAGTTCAACTTGTGAATAAGAGGATTACCTCAATAATCATCAGGGATATACCAAAGAGGTTAGTGAAGGTACATTTACAACCTATTGTGATAAGTAGTTGTACATGACATCTGTTGAATGAAGAAGAGAAGAGCTTTTGTGAGGTTTTGAGATATGCAGCAAAAAAACCATAGCCTACAAAGATGAGAAGCCAACCATACACTATTTTTCCAATCACAGAGCAAACGGTGATAAAGGTTGTACCTGACCTTCAACCAAGGTATCCCATATAACGCAATAAGGGGAAGCAGAAACTATACCCAGAAGGGGTAATAGATGATCTATCAGCAGATCAAATTGTAGAAGAAGTACGAAGCATAGATGAAGAATGCTCTATAAAGAAGACGATTATAGGAGCTAGTTGTAGTTCAACAACTAAAGATGAATATTGTCCAGTGGGGGGAAAACTTACAAAAGGGACATTCACTGAATCCCTTGTGTAGATAATTATGCATATTAGGCCACTGTCTAATACATCTTCAATTGAAGAAGTCCTACCCTTGCGTGGAATACAAGTTTTAAGACTACCAGCTCCTGATGATTTAGATCTTCCAGAACCCAATCTATCTATTTAACCTCCCACCCTAGAGATCATTGAAGCATATGTTCCATCTTCAGATGCATATAATACTACAATTGCTGTTGAAGAAGAATAAACGAAGGATGATGACCGACCAATTGACTTACAAGCAGAAGTTATTGAACTACGCAGGGAAGTCAAGGAGATAAAGGAGATGTTGAAAGAATTATTGAAGCATCATCGGTCATAATCATTTTTGATTAATAACAAATAGGGGGAGAAGAAAAATTTTGAAGAAGAAAGAAAAAGATAGGGGGAAGAGTAAGTGGAAAATGAAGAACTTGAAGTTTGAAGAAGACCGAAGAGAAGATATGTTCCTATTTCTCATCTGTACATTTTTTTCATTTATAGTTTTTCATCTTACTTGTATGATTATTTGTTATCATCAAAAAGGGAGAGATTGTTAATTCAAAATGACTTTACATAAATGATTTTGATGAAGCACAAATAATAATGAAAAATAGACGGAAGCTAAATTGAAAAACAGACGATAGAAAAGCAGACGAATGAAAAACAGATGAAAGAAAAGCAGACGATGAAAAATAGACGGAAGAAAAACAGACGGAAGAAAAACAAACGGAAGAAAAAAAGGCAAAAGAAAAGCAGAAAAATGAAAAATAAACGGAAGAAAAGCAGACAAATGAAAAGCATACGAAGAAAAACAGACGGAAGCAAAACACGTCAAATCAAGAATCAGTTTGTGTTAGTTACAGAATTCAACTGAATAACTGTTTCTTGAAAGAAGCAAGAATCAAGAAGCAGTTGAAGACGAAGACTATAAATATAAGTCGGATTCGAAGATTGAAAAGTTACAAAAAGTTACAAAAGTTATCAATACTTGAGAGAAACTATTGTGTGAAAAATGTAGAGCTATTTTTCTGTAACAAATCTCGAAAAACCTTTCAGTTGAAAGTAGTGTAGATAACCTGTAGAGACTAAGTGTGAAAGAATACTCACTGTAAGAGACCTGAAGAGGCTCGGAGACAAAGAATACTTGTAACATTTTTAAGAGATAGTGAAATCTCTGAAAGATATCTGAGGACCGGACGTAGCCCACGGTTTGGGGTGAACTAGTATAAAAATCGCTATGTCACCATCTCTCAACTCTTAATCTCTCTTATCTTTCAATTTTTTGATCTTACTAGTTTTTCTACAAGTTTTCAAAAAATACTTTATAACTTTGATTTTTCAGTAGTTATTTTGAAAAGAACAAGTTTCTTTTAACAAAACGTTTTCGAAGGGGTTTTTAAAAAAATAATACACAATTCAACCCCCCTAAATGTGCATTTGTATATTGTATAATAAGTCTTGTAGTAACGTGTGATTCACTTCATGGGTTACCCAGTCCCCACCCTCCAGACACTGTGACATAAATACCTTCATCATTATCCTATACGTAGTTGTGTATAACCTGTGGTATGAACGAAACCTTCGAACCTTCAAAGATGAAGCCTTAGATGTAGGGAGTCTTAACTCGCGAGTGATCTTTCAAGTTATGGAGCACCTCCGCTCAAATACCGAGAGAAGGTAAAATGTGTGTGTTTTATTTTGATTGACATTTTTGCAAGTTTTATTCTAGATACAGCAGTGGGTAAAGAGAAGGAAGTTAACTCCTTCCTTGACAACTATAAAAGGAAGATCAAAAGCTGAAGAGATAGCCTCATTCTCTACTAAACATTGAAGAAAGAGTAGTGAAATCAAGGTGACTCAAGCTACAAGGCGACCTCCATCGGTTCTACTAATAGGAGTCTAATTTTGCACATAAAAGTCTGACTAAGGCAAGGACTTGTTGGGGCTGAATTGGTATATTTTCTTATTGAGGTTGGGTATGGCTTTGTATTACCAGAAGTTGGTTCTGTCTTGGCTAGTGTGATTGCAGTCATAGTTTGGTATGTTATTATGTTGTTTTGATTGAGGGACATTTATAGAAATCTTGTTGCTCTTTTGTAAGCTAGAATTCTGATTTCGATAAGAGATTGCAGTATGGACAATCTCAAGCTGTACTTAACTTCTAATTATTTATATACCTTTCGAATTACCAAAAGAAAAAAAAGGCACGAGACAATATTAGACATGAAAAGAGAGTTCTTTTTTATGTATTAGGGTCGTGACTGTTCATTTACAATAACTCTGAACAGTTTACATAAAAAGTGCATATTAAAGGAGAGTTGTGTTAAAACATTTAGCATCTATTTTTGTACATATCCTAGAGATTCAAATCAGTTAACATTAACAATATACAACAACCAAAAATTTCTTTTGGTTGCACTGGTCCCTTTAGCACACTCAAGTCAGATAATGTGATCCGTATACCTTTTGAAAACCCTCTTCATGCTTTCCCAAGCATGGCTTCATTCTTAAAACCCATTACGGTACAAGTTTCTTCAAACCCCACTAACAACCTTGAAGTTTGAGAAAGAAACGGCTTCTCGAGCTTCTACTTTAGATGATGTATCTTTCTTGTCCAACCTAAAAAAGGAGCAATTTTGAAATGCATCCAGGCTACTTGCAATCAAACGGTTCAAACCACTAAGGCTATAACTAAGAATAACATCTTCACTGTGATATTTAGATGTTGTCATATCCAAGTCAAATGGTCCTAGTGAGTCAGGCTACACGAAGGAAAAGAAAATTTTGATGAGAAAAGACTGATTTGGCTGAAATAAAGCAAGAAATGTCTTTAACTGCAAAAATATGATGTTAAATATCGCCTAAGTGACAAGTTACTGATGATAAAACTATTTCGCTTCAGCAAATTGAAGGGAATAATCTTCAGCACACTGACTAATGCATGCTTTAATAGAAGACAGGAGCATATAAATAACACCAAATTTGAATGAGCATACCTAATAGATATTCGCTAGCCCAGTCAAATCCATTCTTGAGTTTTCAACATCCTGCACGTCAGACTGACATTCATTTATAAGGTCTCATCAAAAGCATTCTCAATAAAGCCCTTAGCATTTACTACTTCCTGCCAAAAGGGGGGGTACACAGTAATGCCAGAAATAGTGCCTTGCCGCTAGCAAATAAATAAACAAAAATTACGGAGAATTATACCTCCAAAAGGGCATATTTTGAGGTAAATTCATATATTTAATTACTATTTTAATTATGTCCTTATAATTTAAAATTATTTTAATATATTTTTTATTTTTAGGATTGTATAGGAGCAATAGATGGTACACATATTGATGCACATGTTCCGACTAATGAATAAATACCATACAAGGGCAAAAGAATTAATCTAACCCAAAATATTATTTGTTGTTGCTCATTTGACATGCGTTTTACATATATAATGGCTAGATGGGAAGGTATTGCAAATGACTCTCGAGTTCTTTTGAAAACAGTGACAAATCTAACGAATCAATTTCCTATAACTCCACAAGGTATTATATTATTTTAAATAAACATAGTAATTATGATTCATTTTTAATATCTTTTTGTTAATATTATATTCTTTCTATGTTAGGTAAGTACTATTTGGTTAACTCAGGTTACACTAATATGCCTGAGTTTCTTTCACCATATCGAGGTGAAAGATATCATTTACGAGATTATAGAGGCAGAGAAAAACCTCAAAGTTCACAGGAATTGTTTAACTACAGGTATTCTTAATTAAGAAATATTAGTGAAAGATGCTTTGACGTTCGAAAAAGCATGACGAGTTATGATATGAAGAAACAAAAATACATCGTTATTGCTTGTTGTGTTATACATAACTATATTAGAATGTATGGACAATGCGATGAATTATTTGAAAGTGGTGCTTAATCAACTCAACTTAACAAACTTTAAATGGGTAATTCGATAATTATTATCTCACATATAATAATTATTGTATACAACATAATATAGATAACTAGTAAGTGAGCAAAAACATATGACTGTAATTGAATTCACAAATGTCATAACAATTCGACCAAGAATATGTATATATACATGTCTGAATACTATGCTAACAAGGACTTATCTATAAGGCTCATCCATTCAACATGACCAATAAATGTTTTGGGCGATAATCCTTTCGTTAACGGATCTGCTATCATGAGATCGATACTAATATGCTCAATTGATATTTTATATTTTTGCACTTCTTCTTTCACAGACAAATACTTCAAATCTATGTGTTTCGCACCCTTTGAATATTTGTCATTCTTCGGGAAGAAAACAACTGCGAAATTATCACAATAAATTCTTAGCAGTCCGGTAATACTATCGATAAGACCAATATCTAAGATAAAGTTCCATAACCACAATCCATAAACCGTGGCCTAGCACGTCACAAATTTAGCTTTCATAATGAAAATAGCAATGACGGACTGCTTTCCACTTTTTTACAAAACTGCTCCTCCAACTAATAGGAACATATAACTGAATGTAGATTTTCGTAAGTCTACACAACCGGCATAGTCTGAATCTGAGTAACTTATCACTTCAAGATGGATTGATTTTTTATATATGAGCAGATAGTCCTTGGTGCCTTGTAAGTATCTAAGAACTTTCTTTGTAACTTTCCAGTGGTCCATTCCAGGATTGCTTTCATATCGACCTAACATTCTAATAACAAAAATGATATCTGGCCTAGTGTATATTTGAGCATATATTAAGCTCCCAACGACTGACGTATAAGGAATAGACTCCGTGTCCTTACGTTCCAAATCTTTTCTTGGACATTGCATTAGACTAAATTTGTCCCCTTTCTAAATTGGAACTATCCCTACAGAGCATTTTTTTATTTGAAATCTTTCTAATACTTCTCGATATAACCTTTCTGAGACAATCTTAACAATCCTTGTGATCTATCTCAGAATATTTCTATTCCTATCACATAGGATGCTTCACCCATATCTTTAATTTCAAAATTATTAGAAAGAAAATTCTTGATATCATGTAACAAAACAATATTATTCGCAGCAAGAAGAATATCATCAACATATAGGACTAATATAATAAACTTGTCCCACTAATCTTCATATAGATACACCGAACAACAGTGTTCTCTACAAAACTATAAAACGTAATAGTATCATTAAACTTAAGATATCATTGTCAAGAAGCTTGTTTCAGTCCATATATTGACTTCTTTAATTTACACACTAGTCATTCCTTTCCTATGGTTTAAAACCTTTTGTTTGATCCATATATACTTCTTCTTCCAAGTCATCATATAGAAAGGCCGTCTTTACGTCCATTTGGTGAAGCTCTAAATCATAATGAGCCACCAGTGCCATAACAATTCTTAAAGAATCCTTCTTTGAAACTAGAGATAAGATCTCTTTATTGTCAATACCATCCTTTTGAGTGTAACCTTTGGCAACAAGTCTGACTTTATACCTCTCAATGTTGCCTGATAAGTCACGCTTGGTTTTAAAGACCCATTTACAACCCACTTGCTTTGCCCCTTCCGGCAACTTAACTAATTTCCAGACATTGTTATCATCCATTGATTTCAACTCTTCTTTCGTAACATTGAATCATTTTTCAGAATTGTTACATTATATGGCTTATTTGAACAAGCCTGGATCTTTATCAATGCTCAAGTCACATTTATGTTCAAGCAAGTAAATTTCATAGTCACTTGAAATAGCTAATCTTTTCTGCCTTACAGACCTTCGTAATGCTACTTCTTGTGGCATCACTTGATCATTTATAACTTGAACATCATTAGCTGGTTCATCATTAATATGTTCAACTTGTGGAATTGGAACATTAATTTGTTGTTCCAGTATGTTACATATCCGTGATGCAGTACGAGGAATAACAACCAGTGGGATCATGTCTGATGTAGTAGTGTCTACTCGACTTGGAATAGTTTTAACTCGATTCTCGTGAATATTCACTTTTTGTGGTTCTCCACTCCCACTGATTTGATCATTTTCAATGAACTGAGCATTACTAAACTCAACTATTCTTGTACTATGGTTAGGACAATAAAATCTGTACCCCTTTAATTTTTCAGGATAGCCAATGAAAAAATCACTAATAGTTGTTGCATCAAGCTTCTTTTCAAGTGGATTATACAACCTTACTTCTGTCGGATAACGTCAAATGTGAAGGTGTCGTAAACTGGGTTTCCTTCCTGTCCACAGCTCATAAGGTGTTTTATGAACTGCCTTACTAGGAATTATATTAAGCAGATACGCAGCAGTCTTTAATGCATGCATCCACAATGATAACGGTACAAAAATATAACTTAACATACTCCTAACCATATCTATAAGAGTACGATTTCGCCTTTCAGCTATACCATTTTATTTTGGTATATCAGGCATTGTGTATTGCGCACATATGCCTCGACTTGCAAGAAACTTTGCAAATAGACCTAGACATTGTCCACTTTCATCAAAATTTTCATAATATTCACCACCTCTATCAGAGCTCACTATCTTTACTTTTCTATCTAACTGCCTTTCTGTCTCATTAATGAATACCTCTAGAATATCCACAGACTGAGACTTCTCATGCAGAAAATAAATATAACCATATCGTGAGAAGTATTAATAAAGGTAATGAAATATTTTTCGTCGCCCCAAGAAGGAACGTCGAAAGGACCACAGATTTCAGTGTGCATTAATTCAAGTAATGTGTTACTTCTTGTGGCTGGATGCTTTGATAAATGTTTGGTTTGCTTGCCTTTAATGCAGTCCACATATATATCCCAATCAACAAAATCCAATGGAGGTAAGATTTCATTTTTCACTAATATTTGTACCATTTCTTTGGATATATGACCTAATCTTTTATGTCATAAAAAAGCAGAATATTCATTATGTGCACTACATTTTTTTTCTATAATATGGTCAACATAAAACAGAGATACGGGAAAATCAACATCAAGATTGAAACGATATAAGCAATCAATTAATGTACCAGAACTATAATAGTTCTTATGTTTATATAATGAAAAAGACACCATTTTCAATCTTAAATTGAAATCCTACGTCATCCAATTTTGCAACAAAAACTATATTTCTAGCACATTCAGGAACATAAAGACAATTTTCTAGATCTAGGTAACATCCAGTGTCTGAGATCAATTTGTACGTCTCAATGTCCTCTATCTGTGCCTTCATTTTGTTCCACATATACAAGAACTTTTCAGTTCCGTTTATGGTCTGTATTGAAAGGAATCCCTGTTTAATATGTAACATATGAGTAGTTGCACCAAAATCTAACCACCAGATATTCTTAGGCACTTCAATAAGATTTGATTCAAAACATAATGAGACATAATATGTGTTAAGTCAAACCAGACTTCACGTATTAAATAATTTTGCTGACAAACAAAGAGAAATATACAAATGAAAAGTAGATGGACGAATGAGAAGTGAAAAACAGCTGAAGGAGAAAAATCAGCCGAAGTAAGAATCAGCTGAAGAAAAGCAGACGAAAGCTTT
>JANZLF010000005.1:41732345-41742637 GCA_026546835.1 Erythroxylum foetidum | reverse complement strand
ATTTCTAACAAACGTTTTTGAAAGATTTTCAAAAAAGGGGAATACACAATTCAACCCCCCCTTCTCGTGCATTCTATGTCGTTTTATAAGCAGTGTATTAACGTGTGATTCACTTCAAGAGGCATTAGAATGATTAAGCACTTAGATTCAACCTTTTGTTTTAGCCTTTTTTCTTTGATTGTTATTCAACCTAATTTTATCCTTTAGGAGTAACCACTTTTGAGACTTAGCCTTTTTCTTGATTGATTATAACCACTTTTATATCCTTTACCCTATTTTTCTTGAAACCCTTTCATTATTTTTTAAATCCTAAAGGAATTTGAATTTACTTGTTTGCCTGAAACTTAGGTTATATTGAGAATATTAAAAAAAAGGTTTAATATTTCTATCATTATTAGTATATAGTGATTGGGAACATTTTAAATGCTTCATTTGTATAATTTTATATTCTCTCCAACTTTGTTTAAAGAAGTTTAAAAGTTGAAAATTATTTGTTGCGAGCATATTAAAAAGAAAAGAAAGGAAAAAAAGAGAAAAGATGTGCTATTTTTTGGAGAGTGAGAAGAATTATTGTTATACCAATGAACTTACATTTTCGAAGGACCTATGTTATGAAGAACTAAGTTTTATTCATCCTTGTTTATATGAATATCCTATGACATTATTAACCTTTTTAATTATCCCTACCATACCTTTACCTAAGACTCATTACATCCTAATTTAAAGACCTTTTGATTTCAATTTCTAGTTTACTTATAAATGGTGGAGATGTGATTTTATTGCAAGCTTATGGTTAATAATCCCTCTATGTAATGATTTAAGAATTTGTTATATTTTGCACCCTAAATACTTTGAATGCATTAAGTAATCCTTTGGGAGGGTGTGGAATTTTTGTTTTTGATTTCAAAAATATTATCAAGGTGATTGATGAAAGTTGATTCTAGGATGACTTGAATCTAAGTGTATGTTAATTTGATTAATATGATATAATGATTTTGGGAGTTAATGGACAAGCTGAGGTTAATAAGGATGAATGTTTTTAAGATAGATGATTTGGATTATGATTTTCTTGAGGACAAACAAAAGCTAAAGTGTAGGGATGTTTGATAAATGGTTAATGTACTATTTTTTACGCCTATAATGAGTGTATTTTTCTTGTTATTTCAGAGTTTTACATTGTTTTTGGTATTTATTCTATTTCTACTATGTTTTTAGGTCTCAATTGCATGCATATATCAAAAGGAGAAGAATCCAGGAGAAGTTGTGGCATAAAATAGAAGAATTAGAGTTGTATCAAAGATACATGCCCATATGAAGATACACACTCGTGTGAGTAACACACATGGCTGTGTAATGGACTATATAGGGTTTGTCAATGTGTAAACCTTCGAAGATGCTATTTTGCCTATATGGAGATACACACCTGTGTAAGTAACATAAGGTTATGTCCCATGCCCATGTAAGATATTAAGAGAATGTAAAATCACAATTTTAAAGAGTTTTTTAGATACACGACCACTCATACGACCATGTTATTAACCATGTATAATCCAGAAACCTTAATTTTGCAATGTAAAAGGTAAATATGAAAAGGAGACAAAAAGGAGGAAACTAGAGTCAGAGTTAAAGACTAGATTGAGTTGAAGATTGAATTTTGAACCTAGGATGGGGAAAACAAAAGATTTTATTTCAACATATGTGGCTACTTTGGTAGGGTTTATTGGAAATGTGTCTTTGTTAATAGTTTCTTACACTATCTGCTTATTGCTAGTGGAGACTAGAACTTCAGAATCCCCAAAGATAGTGTCTTGTTTATCCATATCTTCTTCATCAGTGGATGAGCTTATTTACATAGGAGCAGTTTCATCTCCATCATTTATAGTTATATGTTGAATTTATGTGTTGACATCTCCACCTAAATCATGAGAAAAACCAAACTTGAACACTATAACAGTGGCTCTACAGGATTTAGTAGATGAGGGAGTTGGACGCTTTCAGGCATAGGAGACTTTGACAACATTTTCAACTAGTTCCATGTTGTCATTTAGTCTAGTAATGAGACTTCCTTTGGCAAATGTGTCATTGCATCAACTACCACACATACCCTAGCATAATTTATTCATCTTATTTCAGTTGTGGCTTAATCCATGCAGATGGGTTTCCTAACAAAGCTAGCTAGATGGTTTAAACCAAATGTTGTCTAATACTCAATGGGATTCCCATAAATGCACATCTATAAGGGAATGTTTGATTGCTTAGTTTCTTATTAATCAACTTCTAGTCTCCAATTTTGGAAGAGCAATGGCTTGTTGTTCACATGCTAAGGACTAGATTCCAAAACTTTTGAGGCATCAAAGTTTCTATGGAATCTGAAGAGAAAAAATCCTAATCATTCACAAGCAAGTCCTTGAATCCTAAAGACATCCAATTGTTCCAAGCCTAAGCTTTCATGGTAAGGAAAGATATTCTTTTGTTTAAGAAGAAGCCAATCAAGGTTACAATCTATAGGTTAGTGCCAAATTTGAGGATTTCTAAAGGAGGTGCAACAATGTGGGTGTTGGAATTAGCAGCAGTTAAGTATAAGAGTTTCAATTCAAGGATGGAGTCACCTACAACCTGAATCTAAGACTTTTTGGAGAAGCCCGCAGGGGAAGATTTATTGGCTTCAGGGAGCAAATTGGGATTGGGAGGGTGGGGATTCAAGTCTTGAGAGCAAGTATCAAAGGTGGGGATGGCAGATGGAGCATGCATAGCATAAGAGCTAGTAGGAATAGTGGTAAGGATACTGCGAGAGCTAGAGGACTCACCTGGAAGCAGAACTAGAGACTTCAAAAGCAGGGAAGGAAAATTAGGAGTGGAACACTGCTTAAAGCTAACTGGCAAGCTAGCAAAAGGCATAAAAACTGATAAAATAGGAAGGTACTAATGGATAGGAAAAAGGTAACCAAAAAGTGGAGGGAAAAGTGAAGTTACAAAAAAACTATAACACCCCTATACGGAACCTATAACCACCCACATACATGGCAACCAAATTCCTGTAAAAACAATCACAACATACATTTCTATTCATTTATAGGGACTATCATCACACATTTTTCTATTCAATACTACACATATGCATATTACAAAATTTCATATCATTTAACATTATCATTAAAAAGTAGTATTACATCTTTATATTTACATGTTAATCCAAAAGGAAAGCGTACAAGTTCCTTTATTACTTATACAATCAGTCTTTAATCAAAAGACACATCCAAAGGTACTTTTACTCTTAACTGTTGGACTTGGTCCCTGCAAATGTTCCCTATACCTAACTCCTATGACCTGGACCTACACATATTAACACCCATGCTAAGCTTGAAAGGTTATTAGGGAAAACACTTAGATTGGATGGCCACTTACAATAGTCTTTCGCCAAGCATATACATTCAGAAATATCACAACTCATATACCATAAATTTACATTCATGAACCAAACATTGATATTCAATGCTCATGTAAAAAATGATGGCATACTTAAGCAAAGTACATGATGCAAATATGCTTCAACGTATTATCCATATACCGAAAATGCACATTTATAAGCCAAATATTGATATTCAACGCTCATTGAATACAAATTATCAATAAAATGCAAATGCTCAATAATTTCAATTATTTATATTGTCATGTTGTATTTCTTATTTAAAATCATTTACTTTACATTTTATGTTAAGCCTGCACATTTTTGTGGGTGTGGATAACGAGAGTTGTAGATATCCAAAGATAACAAAACTATGGATACTCAAAAGTATCAAATTGTGGATACCCGAAAGTACCAAACTGTGGATACCCTAAGGCATCAAACTATGGAGACATTATAGTCTTGAAATAAAGACATCATTAGTGTCAAACTGTCGTAGTTTTGCTGTATTCCTATAGGCATGCCTATCTATCCACCACCAAGACAATAGGGTACGCACTATAACATTTTGTTTAACCATTTGTCAATTTCATAATTCATATATTGATAAGTCATATGGTATACATTTCAAGTCATAAAATATGTATCTGTGTTCATACATGCAACTCATAACTTACCACGATTAGAAGGGTACCAAAATCACACTTGTATAATCATACCATACACATACGAACGATAAATATGTGTACAATTCATTTATGTACATATAAGTTTTCTTTGGAATGCATTATGCTCAATCTTAAATTCCAATGTTCAATCACCCAATTCACATATGATAAGTCATAATTCATTTATTTCTAGGTGTCTGAAAAGTTTTATACACATTCAAAAAGGTTCGGATAAGATTCAGTAAAAATCATAAACAAAAACAAACTCAAAATAGTGCAATTTAGGCTAAGCCCACGGTGATCTAAAAAAGGCAAACAATTAGTCCATAAGCAAATCATATGATGAACTCCACTTTTTCCTTAATATGAATATAGAAAAAGCTAGAATTAGGTTTTGAGGTCTTCTAGAAATTTGTTACCCTATGTCTTTAATTTCTATAGCATGAACAATAAGACCATTTGGACTTCCCAATCATGATATATAGACCAAATATCACAAAATAAGGCCAGCATCATGTCACCATTTTTATCTCGATTTCCAATATCATAAAGCTAAAATTAAGTCAGAGTCTCTTCTAAAAATTTCTAGTTCTATGTCTTATTTTCATATACAACTAAAATCACCCAACTTAGAGGTATATGGGCTGAGTTATGACCCAAACAATATGACTGTTTCAACAAATTCTAGACAAAATTTCACTACACAATACTCTCTTGTCATATTCAACCAATTCTATACAAGATAACACCAAAATAAAATCAAAGCATCATCCTAGCAACCATTACACATCCAAATGAATCTTTGTATCCATTCAAACATACACACAAAGAGAAATTAGCCTAAGTGTAGTCATAAACCTTAAATTTTGCCAAATTGCTCTTCTTTTAGTACTCTTCCTTCTTTTCCCCTTTGGCTTTGCTTGATTCACTAACTTGGTTTCCACCTAAGAATGGCTTGATTTCTTATATAAAAATGATGGGATCAGGAAGGTGAAATGGAGAGGAAGAAAATCTGAAGTTAAGCAAAGTGCCATCCATCTCCCCTCTCCATATGCCTTTTCAAGAATTTTCTAGTAGACACATATTTTAATCGCATTGGACCATATGTTACAATCCTATTAGACCATCTATTACAATTCTATTGGAACATATGTTACAATCATTTGGACCACATGTTACAATCCTATTGGATCAGGAGTTAAAATCCTATTGGACCATGTGTTGTAATACTATTGGACCATATGTTGACACACACAAACTTTAATCTTATTGATCACACATGTTTTACTCCAATTGGTCCATGTGTTAACTTTAGAAAATGTGCATATTGATCCTTCTTCTCCCTTTAATTCCCATATTAAACTATGATCTTATCAATTAATTTCATTCCCCTATGTCTTAATTTTCTAATGGCATAAATTTTATGCAATTTGGTTAAATATTTTGAGAGTTATACCCAAAACACTATAGGATGTTCAAAAATAGAAACAACAGTCAGAACTTAACTTCAAACTAGAATTCAAAAATCTTAGAGGCGGAATCAAATTTTGGTTCCTTCATAAAAGTTTTAGAACTATGTGTCCGGTTTAATCTCAAGTTGAAACTATCCAATTTGGAGGTCTACATGCTATGATATGGTCAAACTATAGAAGTCTATTATTGGAACCGATCCATCCAATGAGGTACATATCTCAAAACAACTAACTTCAATTTTATTATACAAAAGTAACATAAAAATATATCCAATTTAACCAAAAACATTCCATTTGCTTATAGAATACTTCTTTTACCAATTCCCCTCACATCATGTTCATAAATCCAAGCAAACATTTAAAAAATTCCCATCCATATTTCATGTCTAATTATCTATGTCCATGCCAAAACGAACAAATTACCCATTTACCAATGTCTTTCACATTAAGTACCATTTCGTCTACTATATTTAGGTGCACTTAATTCGTTATGTTCACTTCTTAATACATCCTAGACATGCTATAGTACTTCTAGATTGTATGTTGGGGCCTTAAAGAAGCCCTTGAATAGTTCTGGAGGTGTGCTGTGAGGAGTCTACAGAAAAGAGAAGAGTGAGATTGGAAAATAAGTATAGAACAAAATTAAAAAAAAAAGGAAAATTACTTAGAACAAAATTAAGTGAGATTGGAAAATAAGTATAGAGGACTTGTAGATGAAAGGCGTTGATTGAAAGTAGGAGAGTTGCCTTGTGAATTGTTAGCAACTGATTGATTTGAGGGGGTGTGAAGTTGTTCAATAATGATCTAACGGGAAATGGGATTCTTGGATTCGTGATAACCAAGCGAAAATAAAAAGAGTTACTGCTGAAATTTTGCATTTCTAGCTATATAAATTCTTCGTATTCTAATGTCTAGACACAGATGCATCGTGATTATGACAAGGTAAATTATTAATTAATAAAATAGTCATTTCAAAGATATAATTCCAAAACTTTAAAAGCAATTTATCATGTTCACGAATATAAGAACCTATAATTATGTAATCCTAATGTTCTAAAATATTTATTTATTTTTTACTACTCACTATTCCATTATGAATGAAAATTTTATTTTTTCATCAATTTAAAATTCCACAAGAGATTGAAAAAGGATAGAGATGGAATAGACTTCATTATTTTTTTCTTAAAAAATATATCTATATAAACCTAGTAAAATCATTAATGAATAATAAAATATGTTTATGAACTAGACTTAATGACATAGAAGCAGGACCTCACACATAAGAATGTATAATATTAAAAGGAGATTGAATTTATTAACTAAAGGAAGAGGAAATCTAGCTAATTTTCCTAGGAAATAAAAAGAGTAAGTTGAATAAGCTTAGGCAACCATACACATATTCAGGAGAGACATATACTTGACTTCTTACTATCTTCTTTATAGAAACTATCTTGATTTGATACTTAATTGGTCGTATTTGATTTGTTAGGTCATTCAAAGAAAGCTTACTTAGGAATGATTTTTACCAAGAATCAAGGGGTTTTGTACATAACATCGAAAAAAGATTTATTTTTGGTTCAACATAGTCTCAAAATGAGTATATTGGAGGTCAAATCCCTCTATAAATAGAAGAATTTAATCAGAAGATTGAAAATAGTCTCAAATACGATCATGTGCTAGATTATATTCTTGTTTGGAATCAGGCTTGAAGAGACAGTCTTACACACGAGCAGGGAAAAGCCTGTGTCACATCTCTATAGATTTAATTTCTTATATTTAAGTTGTTACATTTTTATATCCAACAAGAATTATTCTTAGACAATTATATTTTCAACAATTGAAAATTAGAATTATTGTTCTTTGTGACGAATATGTCTTTACACACTACAACTAAAGAGGACAATTATACTTCCACTAATATTCTTGTAGACATGATAAATTCACAACCATCTCCAAAATAAAATTTTTGAATTTATCATGAAAGTGAATCTTTATATGTCTCGTAGCCTTTCAACTATATATCAAATGTATCAACAAAGGCACTAATTCTAATTGAATGTGCTGTCATAAGGCTTGAACTTTTCAAATTTCATTTACTCCCACTACCTATCTTGAGAGTGATTCTCTTATAAGTATACATTGAAATTAACAAGTTATTCAATAGGTCTATAATATTATATCCAACATTTTGGTTATCTCTTAAGCTTTCATTATCCAATTTAGTTCTAAACTTAATGGATAATGCATGCTTCAACTAAGCATCACATCCCTAAATCATTAACTTTAACTCTTTTAAAGAGTTAGTGTTTCATATATAATATGAAATCTTGTTAACTGGTTCAATTGGAACTATTGAAGATAAGTTATTGTATTAGGCATAGCTATGTAAAAATAGCATTGCATCAGACAATATCTCATATTGTACTTTTCTCATTACATAAATTCATACTCTTATAAAATTTTGTTGTGAAGGTATTCACAATAGAATATCATTTCCTATAGATAATCAAAAATTTAAAACTCACTATATCGATATCATCAAAGCACTTCAGCATTTTAAATACTTAATTTCTACATAGATTTAAATAATTTAAACTTTCAAATTTTTAAATCAACATTTTATTTAATACATATGAATATATCGCATAAATTCATTAGTAATTTAATGAAATATAAATATCATCCTTTTATAATATTTATTACATCTAATACATCACATGTATAAATTTAACAATTCAATATCATCATCATCCTTTAACCAAAGGTTGATTTGGTTATTCTTTAACTTAACAAGTTTCATATGATTTATAATCAAAATAATACATATATCCCTATATATAACTTTATGATTCATCATGTTGATTTAACCAATAAGGAATAAAAGTATGGTCTCAGTTATCCAAATTTGTATTCTTGCCACTTATATTAAACATAAGTCTCTTTTGATCTAATACATATAAATTATTTGTCTAAAATTGGATTGACTACTTTTACTCAACAATCTATTTCTTGTCATGCTTTGAATATTTTAGTAATGTTGAATCTAAATTCAATACTAAATATTCAAAAACATAAATTAGAAATACATATGAACTCTATCATATTTTGTATAGGTAAGAAAAGTTATGTAATCATTTTCTTCTTATTCAATGAAACCTCTTACATCTTGCTATAATGGTATTGACATACATCTTATATGTTATCATTAAACTTTATGAGATAATAGTCAACTCAAAATATCAATATATTTTGTCATCTATATAATTTTGATATATCTCCAAAATTTTGTCACTAAATCCTCAAGAGGGAATATAGCAAAATTGTATAATGGACATACATTTTTTTCAAAATTAAATAAAAACTTTTTAATTTAATGAAGAAAGTTCTTTAAATTATTTGTTTAGAGATTAAGTTCTTAATTAATTAGAAAAGATTTCTTTAATAAATTAGAAAAATATTTTAAAAATATTAAAAAAGCACATTTTTCCTTATTAATAAATGAAAATACATTTCAAATTTTAACCAAGATAAATATCATTTTTAATAAATAAAGAAACTTATTATTCATAAATAAAGAAACAATTTCTAAATAAATGGAATAACGATTCTCTAAACAAATAAAATATAGATTTAATATATCTCAAACAAATTAAAATAAATAAATTTAATTAAGAATCACTTTTTTCTCATATAGGTCATTTAAAAATAGCCTCTATACCAGTTAGGGGTAAGGCTACGTATTATTAGAGCTCCCCATGTCCTACATGTCAGCAAGATTTCTACTAGTTATTGTTGTTGATGTTATTAAGAAACACCTTTCTTTATTATTTAGAAAATATTTTTCTTAATTTTAAAAAGTCTAATTAATTAATTTTAATCTAAATAAAAATAATTAATTGTATCTTTAAAAATAATTTTTTAAAATTTAAATAGGAATCAATTTAATTATTAATCTTAATCATATTAAAAAATAATTAATTTAATTTTAGAAATTATTTTTAAATTTAAAATAATTTTAAATTTATGTTCAAAACAAAATTTAATAAGATTGCATTAATCCTAAACCCAAACAAGCCTTAAGCTAGGTTTGGAACACCTTATTCCAATACCCAAACAACCTTTATTCTAAACTTAAGATATCCTTATACTTGTACCCAATCACACCCTTCTTCAAGTTTGGAAACCCTAATTTTATAGGATGCCAAAACCTTAGCCACCACTGCCGCTGATGAGATGCTACTGGCTATAGGAAGCCACATCGTCGCCAATAGCTTCTTGTGTGTTCCACTATCCTTGCCGCTGCATGAATCTACTGCAACCTTTCTCCGACCAACAACAATGGCTTCATCAGGCACACACCATTTTCCAATTGCTAACAGCCCTCTCTCAATTCCAGTGGCAGTATACACCTCCATGCCACCATTGCAAATGCTTATTCGGAAGCCATTCGCTTATTCAGTTGCAGTTTTAGCCTTCTCCGAGACTCAAAAAATCATCACAACCAAGCTACCAACACACAAAACTCGAAACATGACTAAGTTCTTGTTTGGATGAGCTTATATCAGTAGAACTTTTGTCAATAGAGCTTTTCTAAGAAGTCAGTTGACTGTTTGGATGTCATTTAAAAAAGAGTTTTTTTGAAAGAACTTCATATAATAGACTGTTTGGTAACATAAAAATAAAAAAGTACTTTTAATTTTAACTATATTTTATTTTGTAATAAAAATTATTTATGCATATAAATAT
>JANZLF010000005.1:41710533-41725356 GCA_026546835.1 Erythroxylum foetidum | reverse complement strand
TATGTAATGTGTGTTTGCAAGAATACTTGTTTAATTTCTGAACTTGATGGCTTATGTAATTGAGATGATTAATGCATAGTTAGAATTTATGCGTAGATGATTGATGGTATGCGAATGTGTGATTTATAAATTGAACTTTGTATGGATGTTGGGATCGGGTCCGAAGGTATTTGGGCGCCCGTCGTCGGCGCGACCCGAGGGGCGGCCTCGAGAAATGAGGATCCGGGGCCTGGGCCCAACAAATGCATTTCATGATGAGGCTAATCAGAGAAGCAGGTAATCCAACGGAAAGTAAGGTATCATGGATGAAGTCCCAGGATAAGCGATCATATGCTTTCTCGAGGTCGACCTTCAAGGCCAAGATGCCCTTTCGCCCGGATTTTCGTTTCATGGAGTGAATAACTTCTTGGACAAGGATAATATTGTCAGAGATCACGCGCCCAGGAACGAAACTGCATTGAGTGGGTGCAACAAGCTTATCCAAGTAGGGTTTCAGCCTATTGATAATGATTTTGTTAAGGGCTTTGTAAACCATGGTGCAAAGGGCAATGGGAGACGGGATCTTCAGAATGAGGACCATGATGGTGTGATTTAAGGTCGAATCCCAAAGGGCATGGCGAAAGATGCATTGAAAGAATAGAGTCAAGAAAGGGCCGATAATGTCCCATTGGGATTGATAGAATAAAACGGGGAGGCCATCAAATCCAGGGGCCTTAGTAGGAGCCATGTCAAAGAAGGCCGATTTGAGTTCATCAGAATGGAGGGGCCGGACAAGATCCTCCTGCGCCTGAGGAGGGAGAGGGGGATAATGGCCACGGAGGAATCAGGTGCTAGGGTATGTCGGATCAGGCAAGTAAAGGGTCGTGAGGAAATTTTGGGCAAGTCTACAAATATTCCGAGCCCCAGTGAAAAGATTCCCATGTGCATCGTGCACGGATGGGATCTGAGCAGGTCTGTGTTTAGCCATGGCGATGGTATGATAGTATTTCGTATTTCGGTCATCTTGACTGATCCATTGACTGTGGGATTGCTGGTGCCAATATAACTCTTCTTGGAAGAGGACCTCTTCCAACTCCTTCCGTAAATGCTCCTCAAGATCGCGGAGGGAGTGGGTGACGCCCGCTTCCAATTGGTGTTGAATGCCAGCAAGTTGTGCCAGGAGCCGTTTCTTCCGGTGGAATATATGTCCAAAGGTGGAACAATTCCATTGTTGAAGTTTAGCTGAAAAGGTTTGGATGGCACTGCTGAAGTCAGAGTCAGGAGGCGTCCAATTGGCCACGACGAATTGCCGGAAGTCGGCATGAGTCACCCAGGCCGATTGGAAGCAGAAGAAACCAGGGGGAGGAGGGACCTGAGGAAGGTTTTGAAGGGTCACTAAGAGAGGGAGGTGGTCCAATTTAAGGAAGGGTAGGTGGGAGACCGTGGTATCAGTAAAGGCATAGTGCCAAGAGTTAGAACAGAAAACCCGGTGTAGCCTTGCCAGAATGTTGCCTCTCCTCCAGGTGAACCTAGGACCTGAGAAGCCCAGGTCCTGAAGTTGGCAATTCTGGATACAATCCCGAAAGTGAGGACTGACGATAGGTTGAGAGCGGGAGCCGCCTCGTTTGTCAGAACTCTCTAATTTGGCATTGAAATCTCCGCCCAGCAGCCACGGGTTAATGGTGATACGGCGATGTGTTGCAGAGACTGCCATAAATAATGTTGGAGAGAGTAAGTAGGGTTAGCATAGATGGCGGTAAAGTCAAAGGCCACGCAGTTCCACACTATACTGGTGTGCACAAATTAGCGGTGGGCTAGAAGAATCCGGATGGCAATATCCTCGTGCCAAAGGATCCATATACCTCCCGAGTAGCCCACAGCTTCTACGCGAAAGGATTGCGTAAAACCTAAGCTCTGAATAACTTTCGTTGCCCGAGTACCACTGATACAAGGTTCGACCAGAACCAGTATACGCGGTTTATGGATGCGGAGGTAATTTTTGAGAACGGGCTTGAAGGTCCGACCTCCAACCCCTTGACAGTTCCATATGAGAATCGACATAATAATCATCAATAGGAAAAAGAGGAGTCTAGGAACTACCTACAGTGACAGATTGCTCCAGGGTCGAATAGACCAACTGTGTCTGTGGAGTCTACTCTATGGCAGTGTCTGGGTCCGCAAGCAAGGCGGGACTACTGGTGGCCGGTGGCCCCGAGTCAGGCGACTGAGGGGGAGCTAGTGTGGGGGTGGAAGTGTCCCCGGTTGGATCTGGAGAAGGGCAATGGTCCTCCTCCATTGCCCCGGAGTCTAAATTGACTGAGTTGGGAAGGTGAAGGGATGGGTCCTGGATAATTATCTCAGAATGGGAGGGAATAGACAGGGCTATATGGTTCGATGAGGTGCTGGGTGGAGTCGGAAGAGTGGGTTTGGTAGTAGGCTGGGCTGGAAGGTTCTGGACTGGGCCTGAAGGGACTGTAGGGACTGTAGGATTCTGTGGGATGGGTTGAGGGAGGGACTGGTGGGCCTGCCCAGAGGGAAGGCCTGAACGGGGCTGAGACGGGCCATTAAGGCTAGTAAGGGACGACGTCGTTCTGGGAGGATGAGGAGCCGGAGAGGTTCGCCCAGACGACGACCCCTTTTTCATTTTGGAAGCTTTAAACGGCAGGGGAATTAGGGCAGGAGGAATTGGTTGTTGAGGCGAAGGGGAAAGGTTGGGGACGAGATGAGGTGGTGCCGCTGGAGATTGAGGAGCAGTGCCAGCGCTCTCCATCGGAAGGGGGTCTAATAGAGCCAAGAATCGCAAGCCCTTCGAACCTGCAGGGTAGGGACGGGTGTGGTTGTCTGAGCGTTTCGTCGAGGAGGTGGGCTGCTGCCTGCGGGGACGCTGCGTCACTTGCATCCATTCACCAAATTCCGCGCAGGGGGCGATGTCGAGGAGGAAGGCTCGGAGGAAGCGGGAGGATGGGCCGCCGTTTGTCCTTCAGTGGGTGGCGCGTGGGGAGGCGCTGTAGGCGGTTTGTCGGGGCAAGATTGAGTAGCATGCCCGACCCGTCCACAGGAGTAGCAAATCTGAGGGAGGCCTTCGTATGCCACTCGGATGCATTCCCTGTCGAGCTCCACTATGGAACGAAGAGGAGCGCTTAAATCCACATCCACCGCCACTCGGGCGAATTTGCCCCGATGGGCAAGTTGAGTGGTGCCGTCGATTTTCACCGTGCGTCCTACCAGGTTCCCTAGCGCAGTGAGGACGGAGGGGTGGTATCGTGCAACTGAGAGATCGGGAAATCGCACCTAGGCGACCACATGGGAAATCTTACTGGAGGAAGGGCAGAATTTAGGGTACCAGGGCTGCACAGACAAGACGTGGTCGGCGATTATCCATGAGCCTTGGGTAAGTGTGCGAATATAGTCCTCCTCTTCAACAAAATTAACTAGAAAGAAATCATTTTCGATGTCCACCACTTTCATGGGGCCTTTTGGTTTCCAGAGAGCAGTCACCCTGGATTTGAGCAAGTTGAAGTTGATCGTTCGACCCAGGAGTTTGATAACGACGGCATTGGCCCATAGTTTATCCAATTTGCCTTTGAAGGAGGTCGAGAGTTCGATGCCCAAGCCGAATTTGCCTTGGATAATGGCAATGTCGCCCTCCGAAATGTCGATAGGGTCCTCCACCGACCATTCAAGCTCTTTGTCCCCTCAGGTATTGTCATTTGGGTTAGAAATTGCCACACCATAACTGAGTGCATTGAGCGGACTAACAGGTGGATTGGGGGAGGGGAGGAGGGATCTTCTTCCCTGTCCCGGAGCCGTACTTTCTTGGAGTCGTGACGATCAGTGAGGTTTGGATTATGAGGAGCTGGTGAGGAAAACATGATGTAGGGCCGAGGGACAGTAGTCGAAGAAGGCAATGTTTGGTAGCTGGAGATGCCAAATTACTGTAGCAGTTGAGAGCGAAGGTAACGGTCGAAAAATTGTTTTTCCATTGATTGTACTTTATGTCAGTCCACTCTTTAGATCTAAAGATTTTGAATTCTAGCATCCTATTCTTTTTACTACTTATATTCCTGTAAGTCGCATTGTTCATGAAATTGATAGTTATATTCATAGGCACTTGTTAATTAAGGCTGATCCAACCGAAACATGCACTATCATTGTACAGCAGAAGTATGCATCTAACTCTCACTTTAGGGCGATAATATAAAAAGGAGGTATCAATATTGCAGTAGCAATTGCCATAATCACCTAGTGAACGATAACGGCAAATGATTGGTAATACGGCATCTTAAGGCTTTGGTTCCCAGTCACAGATTTTGCATCACAAAACTTATATCCTGGAAACCAGTTGGATGGTTAATAGATCACAAGAGGATAAGAATAAATGAAGTCTCATCTAAAACCAGGGCGTAAGGACGACCGTAAGTTCTGTATTTGCTACGATCAAAAACAGGGAGCACTTGGTTTTCCCAATACCAAACATCCATTTCTCAAATTCCAAGATCTTTCTAACACTATAGTTCAAACAAAATCTTTTCCGTAGGACCCTGAAACTAGGCGAATAAATGCAAGCTCGTTTTTATCCCTTTCACTTGGCAGCCAAAAACTATCATAAAATCAACACCTACCACTTCAGATAACCGTGTGCAAACAACACCTCGCACACTGTGCGTAACCAATGGCACTTACGGTTATGCACTTCTCTTTTATGTAGTCTGGACAGTAATTTACTCCGAGTACAAAGAAACAGGGGTGACATTTGACAGCAAATAGATCAACGAAATGGAATCACTAGAAATAGTGAACATAAGCAACAAAAAGGGTAATAGCAAAACTTTATATAAATGAGAGTTTTGCTGGCACATGATTTGGCTGTGTCAAATTTGAAAAGCTCCTCAGTCATAGCAACCAAGGCTTAACCAAAAAAGTTTCACATATAAAGAGATACCTGAGATTCTTTCAATCACAAAATTGCCTCACATATTGCAATAATTGCATAACAATTTATGAGTCCCTGGGAGGTGACTGAAAGAAAAAACTATAAAGAATCTAGAACTTTTTTCTTTTGGTAAAAAAGCTGTAAAGAATCTAGGACTTTTTTCTGTTGGTAAAAAAGATCTACAACCTTGAAAAATGCAAAGGACACTTGATGGTACAGTATAACCATTTCACGTTGCAAACCAGATGCTTAAATGGCCTAGAGCAATTGTGTTCATCAGAACAATGCTACAGTTAATAACTTCATGGCCATATTGATAGGTATTGTATCCTTCAGTTTATTTCTGAAGCCACTAGCCTCAGCAGCAACATATTAAAGTTCAATCAAGAGGGTGCTGCAAACATTTACTGCAACAGCCCAGCCCAGAATAATTTCAAAATGATATTATAAAACAACAGGATAGTATATGCACTTATGCAGGGATCCTCTGAAGTAAAGTACCAGAATGATTGAATTATCTCATGAACAACATCACTAAAATGAAAAAAATTATCATGTGGTCATAACAAGTAACTTTAATTAACATATCTATCATGAACACATGAATCTCACCAAACATGGAAAGGAATGGTTAAGTATATAGAAGATAGGCAGACATGAAAACTTAGTTATATATTCTACTAGGAAGGTCACAGTAATAAAACTGAGGGTGACAAATTCTATCTATGCATCTCTAATTTGAAATGCATCGTTTCTTTTCTTCTTGCTGGATTGCTATAGTCGATCCCAACATAAGTTAGGATGCAAATGTTTCTTTCATTAAGCAGCATCACTCATCTAATTTCCCTTTAAAAATTTTAAATGTAAAATTACCTAGAGAAATATCTTATAGTGCGATATGCTACTTCTAACAGACTTGCGTAGTGTGTGCACATATCCTTTTACTACATATCAAAGCAAATAACAAGTAAAAAAATAGATCAAACAACAGCAAAAAGCATCACAAGTAACAGATGATGTCAATCAGAGAAGTATAAACATCTTCAGAAACAAGTTGATGCACTGTTAAACCATTGAATGGTGGAACAAAAAGAGAAGATACGTTGATGTGGAAGCCAAAGCCACAATGAGACAAGCTCTGACATAACTTTATAAATTGTTAGCGTAGGACTAATGGGACTCAAACAAAAACCTCATAACACCTATTCAAGAACTATATGCTACACGATAGAGCGCCTAGCACCCATTGCTACAAACAATCCCTGAATTAGCCAGTCAGTCAATGAATTACTTTACAACAGAGTGAGTTCTTGTGGGTTTTCCATAGATTGTTTGAGTATATATTCTGCCCTCCTCTTTCTGTCGTCTCTCTCCTCATCCCTTCCTAACCAGCGTCTCATCCTCCCTTCACCCTTTTTAGAAAGCCTCAAATCCAAAGATTCGCCTAACATCTTCTTTCTAGCTTTCAGCCTAAAGTTTACGGTGGGCCTCTTCCCTGGTAGCATTCTTCTTTCACTATCTCCGTCATCACCAAGTCTGCTTTCTTTCAATGCTTCAATAGCTGGTGCAAACGCATCCATGACAGAAACATGATCTTTCAACTTGTCTGGCACAACAACTGCAGAAACATCCATCTCTTCAGATTTGGATGGCACAGAAACAGAAGTATTACTCTCAGCTACTCCTAATTCCTTATCCTCGCCATTTCTATCCCCAGAGGTGGAAGCCTCAATGGAACCATTAGCGAGCAACCTCTGTTGCAAACCCAACAAAGCCCTCTCTGCCTTTCTCCGTTGCCTGGCTTGTTCAATCTTTTCGGCACGAGGATCAGAGACCCTCTCATTCCACATAGGTGTACGCAAGTAAGTATGAGGATCAGGCAACGCAGGCAACCAAGGGGGGATATGTTTCCCAGGTGTGGCCTCACCCATTTTCACAAAACTAGGAATTAACCTCGCATCTCTACTAACCGGGAACCTAGGAACTGGTTGTGCAAAGGGAATCTCTTCACTAGAACCCACAAATTCAATTATCCGTCTAACTGTTCCGAAACTAACAAGACAATTACCAGAACTTGACGTGTCTGCAAAACCCCCTGAAATGCTTAAGTCTTCCAAGCATCTAACTATATCAAAAACATTACATTGGGTTCTACCTGATAAATTCGAGTAGAATCTTGCACTCCTGCCTAAGTCACGGAGGTATCGGATTGTAATCTCCGTGAGCGAATCCACAGCCGATTCTTTAAAACCTTGAAACCCCAAACCCAAACAAATCTGTGCGACTGCAACTCTCGCCACTGCGCGGCCAAACTCATCTGCTTTGGGTCTTCCCGATGTATTCCTTGCACCTCCATTTCTCATATTTCAACCCACATGTCAAAATTAGAGCTTTTCTAAAATTTCCCTGTTATTTAACATCAAATAATCATTCAAAATTTGAATCTTTCCTCGTTTTCCCTTCCCAATTTTCTCCGCAAACAAACGGTCCAACAAAGATGGGATCCTAAGTTTAGCACCCAGAAATTAACTCAACACAGCAAAAATGGCCCCCCAACCAAATTGGAGTTGGATAAAGCAGAAATGGAGACTGAAAGTAAAGAACTTGAAGTAGAGAAACAATTGCAAAGCATTGATGAAATAAAATGAAGGCAAATCCTAGGGTTTTTATTCATCCGAAGGACCAAACTTCAGGGTTTTGCTTATTTTGGATGAGAAATTTGGAGGGAAAATTGAGGAATGAAAACCCCTAATGTGAGAGATCGAGAGAGAGAACAGACGGAAGCTGCGTACCCAAAACGAAAAATCGAGTCTTTTATTTATAGAGAGCTCTCTCACGATGGCTTAAGACTTGTAATTCCATTGTCTCGTTGCTCGAGCAAACAATTGGAACTACTCGGGGACAATTCGGGTCGGGCTTCAAACTTTTGAATGGACCACGTTTGGGCCTGTCCGATGAGAGACTTACGTATATCACGAGGGAAGATAAGTCCATCTTGTCTGGGTCTATGCTGCAAGAAGCGATAAGTGAGTGAGAGCGAGTGAGGGGACTAGAAAGAGCGATATGGAGAAGTACTTCGGAAATGCTTACAGGGGTGACCCGGGAGTCCCTCATGCTGACCCTGAACGGTTTTGGAACATATGGATCGGGTCAGGTGCTTTCTCTGTGCTCACCTGGTTCGACCCTTACATGTGGCACCTTACCAATCAGTTCAAGTATGCTTTCAGTTTCTATAATCTTAACTCTTCTTCTGCTTGATATAGGGATTGTTGGCTCTTACAAGATAATTTTAATTCATGGGGTTGAAGTCTAAATTTTTTTTTAAAGTTAAATTTTCCTTATCAATTTGATTATGCTCATTGCCTTTGGTTTTTTTGTTCAATATTAAAGGGTTATGCTTTGAATGATGTGACGTTGGTATTGGCTATTGAGCTTGTTTTTTGAGGAAGATAAAGATAATGAGATTCACGGTCTTTTTTGCACCAAATCAGAAATAGGATTGCATGGAACCCAGATAGTACTGGATTTTAATGGAAATGATGGTCTTTTACGTTTTAGTTTCTGTTTGCTCCCAATGTTCTGATTGAAATTTATCTATCCAAATCCTAAGACTGGATTGCTCGTATGGGAAAAATATGAGAGTGGACGTTAGTTTTCTTAGTTCACTTGATGTTTGGATGGCTAGTAGTTTGGGCACTATTTCTCTGATTATTCAATGTCTTAAATCTTTACCACTTTTGCCTCTCATCATTTCCACTGTTTTCAGAAATGTGTGGTAATCATTGCTTTGTTCCTGCTCTAAATTGGTTCATAGTTCATAGAAATTTTGCAATGAAATCTAGTGATTAAATGGGTATGCATAAGCTGTGTTCCATGTTCTTTATGAGATTGGGTGGTTTATGATTTAACTTTTCTTCCTTACGACCTTAAAGGGGAAACATTGTCTTCGAGATGCTCTCATGTCTGGATTAAAGTGGTTGAACTCTAGGCGTTTGCAAGCTTTTTGTGTATTGTGGGTATTAGCATGGTTATTGTGGGTATTGTTGGTTGATGAGGTTCAAATTGTGATTATTTTGTTTTTTTATGCTGCATTACAATAGAAAATTATCCTTGCTAGTATGTTTCAATGATCCCCTTGGCTGATTGCTTACAATTACAATATTTCTGACATTTTGATATGCTTCAATCTGCAGCTGGCATGACAAGGCATTTTTATTTGAGCAGTACCATTGGAAGAAAGCAATGAAAAAGGGACAACCATATAATTTCAAGGTATTGGTTTGATTTAACTTGTAATATTCTGCAAGCTTGATGTTTTACTTTCTCATTGTCGTACCACTTCGTAGTTACAGTAAAATGTTTGCTTTGCATTCAATATTAAACTCGTCTGGGTCTCAATTTGTTGCAGTGGAATGAGTACATGGACAGAGACCACCGGGACTCGTATTACTACAACTGGCCGGTCTACTTCCCTTAGCTTTCTGTTTGTGTATGTTTTGTTGATCCTTTCTGCACAATGGAAATCTTTGGAAATTCCAGCTTATGTTATCCACAGCTTTTTAAGCCCTTCAACTAGGAGCTGGATGATTTGTCTCGTTGATCCCAAATTGTCATGGTCCATTAAGTTACCTTCTGATGCTTACCCTGTTGTTGGTAATAATGAAATCATGAGGAAGTGCAAGTGAGACAATACTGACCTTCCACCGAAATGTGAAATCGAAACTAAGTCTGGAATGATGACTGCTGGATTTTAAATGGTAGAACCAAATTAAACTGGATCGTAAAATCATGGTCTTGAAGGAATTACCCTTCCTAGCGTCTCAGGCCTTGAACCTTATAACCATACTCGTTCCTGTCAGGAGCTGTTTTGATTAGACCTTCGTGTACCTAATTTTCTTATACAGCCTTATTTAGTTCATCACAAAGCCGTTCTCAAAACACTGACACTGAAAGTTCAGTAGAGATGGTTCTAATCTTCTAAATTTCTCTGACAAATCTCCCCACAAATGATAATAACAAGATGATGTATCAGTTTCGTCGTATATGGGGAAATTGAGAAGCTTATATGAAGATTTCTTTAGTCTTGTAGTTGCATGAAATTAGTAGAAAAAGTTTCCATTCATCTTCTCCCGCGGCCGCTGCACGCGCTTCCAACTATCTGCTGTTCGTTATAACCAGAAACATAAACAAAGCTAAGCTACTTCGCTTTTAGTTGTACGGTCCCGATTAGAACAAAACAAGAACGTATGGCTTTCCTTCATCTACCGTCATCCCTTGGGCTTGGAACAACTTCGCGTCCGGCGACTACGCTACGTGTCACGGCTTCTGACTCTCCAAATCAAAAATCGATCAAATTTCGCAACTGGGTCCACGAAACTGGTTCCAAATTTCTGAACTTTGCGCTCTCTGGGGCTCTCACATTCTGTCTCTCTCTCTCAGGCAAGTATGTCTTGGTCTCTGTGATTAATGCTTATCAGATTATATGGCATCTTTATCAAGATGATGACAGTTTGTGAGTGCAGGAGTTGGGATTGCTTCGGCAAAAGTTGGCGTGAACAAGCCGGAATTGCTTCCTAAAGAATTCGCTACAGTAATAGATGTGGCCGGATTTCTTTCTGATGGCCAGGTGTGGTTTCTCTTTTACTCACACGTTTATGTCACTTGTTCGTGTCTGGGACAGTATTGGACTTAGCATTTGATCGATATTTGCTTTTTCAGTTTTATATGCTTATACTCGGTGTGACCTGTGACTGTGTGATGCTTTTAGATGAGCAGTTTTATGTGTTGAAGCTTATATCTTATGAGATTTGTAGTTTTATCCAGAGTGAAACATGGTTCTAAATTTCTTCTTTTTCTAACTCCAAAAAGTTAAATATTTTGTTCACTTCAGTGCCAACTCTGAAACTAACAAAATGCTTAGACTACTTGTATTTGAGACGAATATGAAACAATGTAAGATGGAATGTGTTACATCTTCAGCATTTTAACTGTAATTCACAGGAGAAAAGATTGGCACAGGAGATAGCAGATATTGAAAAGGATACAGGATTCAAGTTGAGAGTTCTAGCTCAAAATTATCCTGAAACACCAGGTAGTATTTGCATTTTAATCTCTCCTTTTCTTTTTGTTGAATCTTTTTGGCATTTAAAGACATGATCTTAATCAGTTGATTAATGAAACTGTTCCAGGGATGGCAGTTAGAGATTTTTGGCAAGTAGATGATAGAACTATTGTCTTTGTGGCTGATCCTACATTTGGTAATACGATTCAAGAGCTTGTTATTTTGACTATATCAGCAATTATTCAGCTAAGCTTTTTTTTTTTTTTTTTTGATCAGGAAATATACTAAACTTCAATGTGGGGGCTTCTGTCGATCTAGACATTCCGCGTAGCTTTTGGAGCCGCTTGTCAGGGAAATACGGAAACATGTTCTATTGGAAAGAAAAGGTAAATTCACGATTCGACTCCATGGTAATAGTGCTTTATGGTTAACTATGAAGATTGTTAGGAAGTTATTTATTTTGGATTGATTGTAAAATCAGGGGGAGGACACATCTATTGAATCTGCTGTCATGGCAATATCCAGTTGCTTGAGAGAACCTGTAGGCCCAAATAATTGTTCAGAGGTAAAATAAAACTTGATTTTTAAGTTAGGACCCTTCCTTTCATCCTCTGTCATACTGTGCAATTTACTGCATAGTTCAATCATGAGTTGTATATTCAGAAGATATGTGAATAGTGAACGAGCAACGATTCAGAATGTATGAAAATGAATCACACAATTGAAAATCTCTGGAAACAAGTGCTACTGCACTAGTAGTGATGACAGAACTTAGTACTGATCTAATATGTGAGACAGCTTGCAGAGTTGAAATTATAGTTGTAAACAAATTAGCCCCTGATGGTTAGTACTCAAAACATTGAATTGCCGCTTCAGGATATAGCTATTTCTTTGCATATAGGGGAATCGACGATAACTGGAAGCTCACAAAGCAAAGCATTGTACATGTAGATTACAACAAGTCCCGAAAAGAATGAAAGAATAAGTTTTAGGCATCTATCTTCCTACAATCCTACCCAAGAATGTGTAGACATTACGAATTTACCAATGTGATGTGTTGGACCATTTTAGTAGACCTTTACTCGTCATCCAGAATCTTTTCTAGTTCCTCAGGTTGACAAGGAAGAACAAGCACCCCTCTTTGTTGGAACCCGTATTCCTCTTTAGCCAGCTCCAACAACCTCAAGAAGGCTGGATTACTAAGGTAGTTCAGCTCCAGAACAAACCTTTTTGGTTCTCCATTACCCTGCACTGCAACAACCGCAAAATGTCCTTTCCTCACGTCTTTAGGAACTATTGTTCCAACCTCGCTCTTTTCTCTGGAATCACCGTCACTGATATTTGTTATTCCCCTTGGTGCCGAAAGTGAGCGAACCAGCTGCAACTTTCGGATAAGATGCTTCAACACCATCAAGCTTCTAATGCTCTCCCTTCTGTTTTTCATGGCTTGGGAGAACATGGAAGGGAATTCAGAGGAGAGCTTGTGCAGAAGACTTGAATCCTGTTATTTTCTGACTCCATTATAATGGAAAAGCATAGAAGAGGGAGGACGGTCAAGAGCGGTGGAAGCCTACCTGAATCTTCGTTAGGACAGCCATGGGACCACTAAGCTCTTATGCATGAAACATATCACTTAATGCAACATTCGATAGTTTCACCAGTTTAGTATGGTAGGGCCTTAGAAACACGGTTCTCCGTAATTACCTCTTGAAAACTAAAAAAGGGTGTTTCAGCTCAGGCTTTGTTTTTGCCTAACTATGGAGTAAATCATATTACATTAAAGTTTGAAATAAGAAAGTTATTACATGGAGCATATTAGGCGCCTAAGTATTTATGTTGACTATTCAAAGCATAGCAGAGCATTTAATACGTTCAGAAAAGGGTACTCCTTGTGATCCATTCTACAACTGCTCGAGGATTTTTGGTCTACACGTAATAAATAATGCTTGGACATGCAGTGACATATATGAGTACCTTCACGCCCTCTGTGTTTGAATTTTCCATTTTCTTATTTCTTCTTCATCTACATGTCCTTGGAGGTCATTTTAAGGTGTTTGACAAATAATTTATCTGCTGTTATTTAGCTGATTGACTAAAAATTAACTTTTTGACTATCTTAAAAAGTTATTGATATATTTGATGAATAACTTATTAGTTAACTTATTTAACCTCAATAAGCTGGATTTTAAAAGTTCTATAAGAGGAAGTTAGTTGTTTGTTTAGTAACAGTATTATCCTCCACTTTAGTTTCTACTTTTGTTCTATATGTTTCTAAAATTGGTTCTTTTTTAATTGTACAATTATATAGTGGAGTTTGGAAGAATATAATAAAGGGATTATTTAAACTTTTAATCTTTATTTATATTTAAAAATACCATAATATTAAGTTTTTGATCAAAAGAATCACATCCAATTAATATTTTTAGTATATAACTATTATATATTGTATCTATGTTATACCATAATTATAGATATTTTTAATTTATTAAATAATAAAATTTATAAATATTATATAAAAAATATTAATATGATATAGCTCGGTGTATCATTCATATTAATATAGAATTTAACGTTGGATTATTATTATTATTATTATTATTATTATTATTAAAGTTATAAACTTAATTTTTTTGTAAAATTAAATATCTAAATCTAAATTCTGATAAGAATATTCAACGAAATACTAAGAAATATAATATTCATATCTTTATTTTTTTAAATCATGTCCTTATAAGTCATTTTACACGTCAAAACAGCTGATTTTATTTGAAGTTGATGTTATTCGTTGGTCAAATCAGTTGATAAAATCAGCTATCAGTTACCCTTTGATAGAATCAACTGACAGCTAATGCAATCCGCTGTTTGTCAAATAGGGCTTTAATGCTTAAAAGGTTCAATCAAAATTAGATCGTCATAAAATCAATTAAAGAATTTAAAATATGATTGTTTTTATTGATTGAACAATTTAAAGTTTAATTAAGAAAAAATATTGTTAAATAAAAATTAATTGATTTACAAGAATTAATTAATTTACAAAAATTGACTAATTAATTAATAGATTGATTTTTATTAACAAAAGTTATTAAAATAAAATAAATTAAAAAATTAAAAATTAAATTAAAAATTGCTAAAATTAAAAAAATCAATAAAATTAATTTAAAATTTTAATAATCGAAAAAAAAAGGATCGAAGAAGAAACAGAAAAAGTGCACCTGACGATATATGGGGGCGGCGAGCTTTTCATTGCATTCTCATCATTTCATTGTTGATTGAATCATTGGCGGCATTATCATTTTCTTTTGGCCGGTGGAGCCGTTGAAAACACAATAGATGAAAGTTGAAGAGAACCCTAGGGATGGACTTATTCTTGTATCTTTTTGACTTGATTCACCTGAGATCCTCCGATTGTATTTCAAGCGACTAAGAGCAAGTAACGGAGAGGAGAGACCTTAATCAAATTAGAAATAGAAAATTAAAAATTGATTTTAAAATTATATTAATTTCTTTAATTAATTATTGTTTTATAGTTTAGATATATCATTATCATATAGATTAATTTAAGGATTTTGCTTAGATGGGCTTATATCAGTACAACTTTTGTCAGTAGAGATTTTTTTAGAAGAATTTTTTTAAGAAACCAGTTGACTGTTTAGCTATCAATTAAAAAACATTTTTGAAAAAACTTTATATAGTAGACTGTTTGGCAACATAAAAATAAAAATACTTTTATTAATTTTAACTAGATTTTATTTTGTAATAAAAATTATTTATGCATATAAATATTATTTAAAATATATTAAACAATATGTAAAGTACAATATATTAATTATTATATAATTTTAAACCATAT
>JANZLF010000005.1:41679513-41696419 GCA_026546835.1 Erythroxylum foetidum | reverse complement strand
TTATTTTTTAAATATTTTTAATATTATATATAATTAAATATAATTATTGCATAATTATTACAACAACCGGTCGAACCGGTCAAACCAGTGACCAGTAAGGCCACCGGTTCGATGACCGGTCCGGATTTCAGAACATTGGTGGTAACCAATCAATACAAGTAACGTAGATCATTGCTAAAGAAAATCAATCAAACAAACAAATTGCATCCATCCCCTAATCTGTCCTTTTTTTTCCCCATTCGCAACACATCTTATATTTAGGGTCAAGTCAAACAAAAAAGTGGCTTAGAGAGAGATTGTTGCTTATTGAGAACATGATTCTGAAATGAATTAACCAACTGCTTCCCCACACCACGGATTCAGACCAAGATATGGTTAAATGTTTTAACAAAATTTGGAAGCTAAAGTATCCAGGGGTTTTGGTCATCCGCTTCTGAATCATCCAGCCATATCTGATTCATGTGCATCCATGTCAGTTCATCTACTCCCCTGCCCTGCGTTAAAATCAAAACAGCATCTCGCAGTTCAATAAATCAGGAATGGAAAAGAAGTAACCTCCAGCATACACATATACCTTTGAACTTAACAAGACTGTGTTAAAACAGCATCGGCGCTCCTTGCCTGTAGCAGTATGCACATACAAACTTAATAAATCTTAGTAGTAGAAGTAGGACCTATATTAGTATTAGACCCAACAAATCTCACCAGAGACTTCCCACTTGTAGAATTTCACAAGCCATGAATTCCAATCAATCTGTGCAGTGACAATTTGGTCAATCCACACATGGTAATTTGTTCCTTCCTTGTCCCCATACAAGCCTTGAATTGCATCCATGCATTTATAGCCAGATCGCTCCATTCCTGAAGGATGAATAAATGTACCCTGTGGCAACTGTAAACAAGAAGAAACTGAACCAATCACCGAAATTACTCATACACCAGCTACTAGAAGGAAGCAAATGACCAATTAAAGAGCTTATCTTGAATTCACAAATTAAACTTTTATGTAAATCAAGTGAAAAAAAAGAAGGTAACATAAAGCGGCTCATTTTGAAATTTTTCACACAAGACAGAAATCATGTTCAATGAAAGAAAATCATGCAAAGGAAAAACAAAAGTTTAAAAGATATTCAAGACCATATAACCCTATTACTCTCAACTCCATTAATAAACTGATATCAGTTGTAGATGCTTTCCTGAACAAAAGTTTATTACTTTATAGTTAATGATCAATGTTTTCTGTCTTTCACACAACTTTATATAGCAGGAAATAACTCCTAACTGTTGCAAAGATTGTAATTTGGCAATCAACAGTTATACTAGAAATGGACTTCCATTATGTTTTAATCGTGAAGACATGGAATTCTTAATGTCAGAGGCAAAACTTTTGCTTACACTTTCAATTCTAAGATATGTCAGCTCATTGCTGAGAATAAAATGCCTCAAATCACAGCATGCCCCATATTGCAAAACTTATTTGGTTTGCTTCTGACAGAAAAATGGTACCAAATTAGACTCACTAGTATGGATTTAAAATGTCGCATACATTCCTCAGGCTTCTCAACTTCAGCACGTCGCCATCTCTCATAGAATAAGTAGAATTTCACAACCTCGAATCCAGGGCTGAAAATTTCCACCATGCATGTTTGGAAGTCTATAATATCTCTTGGCGAAACAGCAGGACCCAAATGAAATTTACCAATGGCTTGTATGACTCCAGCTGCACATCTTTCAGTTGCATGAATTATATTAGGATTGTTACTTGCATTTTCAGCATGCCACTGCAATAATTCCTCTTGTGCATTTCCAACCTGTTTCAGGCAAAGGAGTCAGTATTAAGCATGAGGACAGTTGGCATTTCTCAATAAGACCATATAAGAATACAAACCATGACACCATATACTTCAGGAATGTTGAATAGTTCAACATCGTTGCCGGAATCACCACAAACAAGATTATTGAGAGGCAGTTTAGAGTCATCTTCAAACTTTTTAAGCAAGTACACAAGAGCCTCCCCTTTTCCAGCACCTTTTGGTAATATGTCCAAAGCCGTCCCATGACTGTAAATCACTTTAACATCTAACTAGCCAAGAATAATTTAAGATCAACATGCAATATGAGAGAGAAAAATTAAAATCAGTGATAAAGTAGGAAGGTATGACATAGTCATGCAACTAAATGTTCACAAAGAAGAAAGACGATTGCATACAAGACAATAGTTGGTCAAGATAAATAGTCTTACCCCACGTTTCCCTAGAAGTTCCAAAAGAGTTCTTATAACTTCAGATGCTTTAAACTTATCCACGAAAAAGCTGATCTTGTGAGGCCTTTGCTCTGTTTCTGACTGCAATAATCCACTCAATTCCAATTCATTGAAAGGAAAAGTCCAATATTATTTTTCACATTGAACTTCTTTCTCCTCATAAAAACAATCATTACTAACCTTGAAGAATATCTACCAAACATCAACCATTATATCAGTTCTAAATGCTACAAAACATACCTGAGGTAATAGCTCTGGAAACTTTGCTGTTTCCTCCATGACCACATCCCTGTTCCACTTCATATCAAGATAATTTTCCCAGCCATCATCTCTTACCATTGATTCACCATACATAATTTCGGTTCCCACAGACAGTATTGTTATGTCTGGAGTCAACAATGGCCTTTCATTCCTTAACTGTCCATAAATTGTAGGTGATCTTCCGGTAGAATAAACTAGCAGAGAATCCTGGCGATAGTAGGCTTCCCACAAAGCATTGAATCTAAGAAGAGAGTGATTATCTGGGTCAAGATGATCTACCTGCATGATAAACCATTACCACAAAAGAAAACCACTGGAAACGACACCAAGCAAATAGATGACAAGCATTAAAAAACCATACCATTGTGAAATCCAGATCTGATACTATCATAAGTCGTGGGGAATCATCAAACCGAATCATAACTGGTCTATTCTCAACTCTGAAATTCAGAAACAGGTTAAGTTTTCAAAAGGGCAATGTTAATATGAGCAAGGCATATGTTGAGCATAGACAAAAAAAAAAAACTATGGGATTAAAATAACAATTAAGTGCCAGAGATGGGTGTGATTCTCATTAATTTGAGGATAGAACTGACACTTTAGGGATAAGGTGAAACATAATAGTTATTATGAGATGGCAATGCTGATAACAATGATTAATTTACATCTTGTTTTAGAATCAAGATTCCACAATAGCAGATTATCCTAATAGGTGCGTAATCATTTGAAGCAAAATATGCTGTAGCAATTACGATCATCTGATATCAATACCAACTTTGAATACTAAATTTCGGTAGTCAATACCAGTAAAATGTGGTGACTATACGATTCACTCTATCACACAAACAAGAACAGTATATCCAAGGTATGCAATACTTTACTAGAATCTGTAATGTTGCCGTTGGATATAGTGGCTTAATGGGACTAGAATCTGTAATGTTGCCGTTGGATATAGTGGCTTAATGGGAGATTAGACTAGAAGCCTCCTCCTCCACCAGGGTTCAAACCTTGTGGAGCCTCTATGCTTTAAAGTGTACCAAGAAGAAAAAAGAATCGGT
The DNA here is from genome assembly GCA_026546835.1 of Erythroxylum foetidum. NCBI lineage: Eukaryota > Viridiplantae > Streptophyta > Magnoliopsida > Malpighiales > Erythroxylaceae > Erythroxylum > Erythroxylum foetidum. The sequence goes on along the minus strand of JANZLF010000005.1, from coordinate 41,692,837 downwards.
ATACTTCTTTCAAAAGATTAAATCACAAACAAAAGTAACAAGTCCTTAGTGTTAGTCAGTTTCATCCTCGAATTCAAAAGTCAAGTGATGTTCTTAGGTTGAATATGGGTAATGAATATGATTGAAACTAGACATCGAAGTCAAACCACACAGCATAGCAAGTATTAATGGTGCATCTCATCTTGATTCAGATTCAGTGTTTCTGATGAATTTAATGAACAACCAAAATTTGTCCTCAATGAGAGAAATAAAGCCCATTAGCATTATTAACGCCAAATTCACTGACGTTCCTTAATCAGTTCAATACCACAGAAAGCACGTTTAAATTTCTGAACCGTAACTAAAACCAAAACAAACCACAGGAATTACGATATCCAATCAAAGTGTTGTCCCATATTGATACCATGCAAGATCAGGATCATATGTACTCACATTCCCATTTCCTTGTCTGATACAACACATCAATCAACAAAAAGCTCTTAGTTAACCTAAAGCATTTACGTATACGCACAGAAAGCTTTTAGCTAGCCTAAAACATTTAACTATATACACAAAAGCTCAAACCAAACATCAAACATCAAACATCTGCCTCTCGAAGGGAGGTCACCGTTTGGAGTTTCTTCCCCGACCCATTTAACTAATTCTCCTTCAGTACACAGTAGACAAATAGAGAATTGAGGTAAAGGAGAAGTCTTTACGAAATCAAAAAACCCTATGAACTGAGGCACTTCAGATTTCTTAAGATTCTCTTCTGTTTGTTTAAGTTTCTTAAAAGTATCAAAAACAAATGCTTCAGCTCGTAACAATCAAAAGCAGAATTGCCAAGTTCATACCTTAAACAAAAATCCAAATTGATTAAAGCCACTTCAAGGGCTCAGAATTTCAACTAGTATGACCTTAATTGTAGCCAACTCACCAATTCTTTTCTTTGTTTCCGCAAAGTATGTTCTTTCTGCACATAATTTGTATCTGATTGAATGCCGGCTGGTACTAGACCGCTGTCAAAAGCTAGTACGGAATTGATAATTTCAATTAAAGCTATGAATATCGTATTGGGTTTAGTACAAAATTGAATTTTGGAACGGAATTATATCGGTACTGGTTAGTATCGGGTACTATTTTGGATAATTTTTTAAATTTATAAAATAATTTTTAAAATTTTTAAAATTTGCAAAATAGTTCATTGATATATTGTACAGTTGTACTGTATACTTTACCAGTTTACATCAATCATGTTTTCAAAAATTTTAATAATAAATAATGATGACAATTAATATGAAATAACAATAATTTTTAAATAGTTTACATATAAATAATAATCACAATTAATAAAAATAAAAATAATAATCATCATATAATTATAAAATTAAGAATAATACAAAATATTTAAAATATTACAATAATACAATTTCATCATTTTAATAAATAACATTACATCAAAATATTCAAAACATTCAATACAAAGAACAATAAATATTCTTAAACAATTTACAAAAAGAGTTGATGACGAAGAAACTATCAAGTAGAAGTTAAACATGAAACAAAAACATTACAGTTACATTACATATATAGAATTTAACATAAACATCAAATACAAGTAACATAAAAAAAGAAGAAAACAAAAATTTGGAATTCAATCGTCAATGGGAGGAAACCCGCTAGAACTACACTAACCCGAGTGATCATTTGGTACAAAATCCTCATCATTAAGAGGAGTTTCATCATCATTATCATTCAAATTTAATGCACCAACTGACATGTCAATGTTTTCCCATCCAAGATTATCTTCCAAATCAAATAATTCACATCAACCAAACTGGGTTCTTCAGAAATCCAATCTGCCAAAACATAAATATTATCAATGACAATTGGATCAGTTGAACTACTTGTACTATTAAGACTCCTAGTAAACAATTAAATTTAATCACTAGAAAAGTATAAGAAATTATATTAAAATTAACAATGATAATAATGAAAATAACATACATTTCCTGAAGCTTTAAATTGTAATGAACAAAAACCAAGTCATTCAACTTCTTAAGCTCCAATCTATTCCTTTTCTTTGAGTAGATAAATTCAAATGTACTCCAGTTTCGTTCACACCTAGTTGCACTCACATATTGACTTAAAATCCGAATTGCAAACCTTTTCAATTCGGAAACATTATTTTCGAATTAATCCCACCAAGAAACTACAAGTTATAAGATAACAAAAGTAGTGTTATAAATAAAATAAATTGATAATTAATTTCAACAAATAAGAAATAGGAAATAACTAATACTTGGAGAAAGTTTTCCTCTTTGTCGAATAGCAATCGGCATTCCAAAATCCCCCTATAAGACAACTTGTAAAGCTCCATTTGTGAGCTTAAAAGATCTTGCATCACGTTATGAGGAACAATTGTTGTAATCGTGAAAAACATTCCTCTATTAACTTTAGCTTGCTTGATAAGATCCAGTTTAAAATACACACTAGGATTCAAAAATGCCCCAGCTACAAACAATGGAGAAAAAAGTTGTCTTTCCCTTTTCTCATAAATAATTGAGAGATAGGGTGTGTATAAAGAAGGCCTATTTTTTAGATTGGCCTTGATTGCTTCTGTCGCTCTTTCCATAGCATCAAAAATATGACTCATTGTTGGCTTTTCTTTACTATCAGACAATCGAAGCACCCTCACCAAAGGCTCACAAACTCGAATAACAAATTGACATTGCAACCAAAATTCTCTATCTTCCAGTATAATATTACAAACCTCCACTCCAACATTAGACGTAGTATGCTGAGATGCAACCCACTAATCACTTGTAAACATTTGTCTTAACTCCTTCATAGAAACAAAAGACTGAAGTGATAAAAATTTTGTTGCAAATCTTGTCACAATAGGGCAACACAAAGTCCTGTCATTGGTAAATTCTCTTCTCATCAAATTCAAAACCCATGCACGATTATAAATAAATTTTGTCATCTTTTTAGCCTTCTGTATAGTCTGATCAATAACAGGAAAATACCTAGGATCTCCTATATTCTCCAGTTTTAAATCAATGCAATGTGCAACACAAGGAGTCCAAAAAAATGGATTATAGGTATTCTACAACGTTTTCCTTGTCACTTTATAAGCGGAATCATTGTCAGTAATAAAGTAAACATTGATTTCCGGCCCTACTTCATTCACAACTTCATCAAATATCCCAAACAAAGTCTTAGCATTTCTAATAAGGCCAGATACATCAATAGATTTCAAAAACATATAGTCATTTGAAGAATAAACCAAAAAATTTATAATAGATTATTGTCTCCTATTTATTCAACCATCACATATAATTGAACAACTATAAGTACCCCAACTCACTCTTCTTTCAACCAAATAATTTCTAATTTCAGAAACAGCATAACTTAAAAGTTTACCTCTTAAGTCATCAATCGATGGCCCTTTGTATCCTGGACCATAAGAGGCTATTGCATCCATCATAGGTTGATAATAATAAGACTGAGAAGCATTGAATGACAAACATGTATCATACCACCATCTAATTACTACCATATCGACATTGTGAGTCGCATCTCTTGATTGCATTGCACTACGAATTGAAGATTGGACTTCAGGAGTTGTTCATACTGCAAAGAAACTACTCACTTGCCTTCTTCTCTTCCTCACATCAGATTCTTTAGGATCCTAAGGCTGAGTTGGAACACCACTAGTACCACTATCACTACTACTTCCACCTTCAACATTTTCATAATCACCATGGAAACCAGAAAACGAACTTTCACTACCAATTGAAAAATCCAATATTCCTTTTCTATCTTTCTCAAATTGATGTTCATTAAGCAATGTTTTCATTTTCCACTTCACATCATGACTTACTTTTTTACACGCTTCCACATCTCCTTTATCCCCAGCTAAATGCCTTTTCAATCGGATGATTCCTCCACCTTTCAAATGCTTGTTACAAAACAAGCATATGGTATGATTCTTTTGACCGGGAACCACACCAACGTGAGCCCAAGCTGGATCACTGTATCTTCCTAAACTAGGTTGATCGGGAGTATTTGAACTTCCTTCCATTTATCTGTATACAAAAATAAATAACACATAATTTCAGTACACAATGACAATATGCATATCCATCTTATATAATATAACTCATTTTGTAATAGTCATTCCATTTACAACAATTTTTAATTCCAAAAATCACAATCATAATTCCATTTCCATTTTCAATACAACAATTCTAAATTACAACAATCAAAAAATAATCATAATTCTATTTCTATTTTCTTTCATTTACATTCCCATTCATTTACAACAATTCCCAATTTCAACAATCACAAAACAACCATAATTCTATTTCCATTTCCATTCATAATTTCATTTCCATTCCAACAATAACCAACAATTTCTAATCTCAACAATCACAAAACAATCATAATTTCATTTCCATTTACAACAATTTCCAATTCTAAGTTTCTAACAATCATTTCCTTCCATTTACAACAATTCCAAGTTCTAACAATCACAAAACAACCATAATTCTATTTCCATTTCCATTTCAACAATAACCAACAATTTCTAATCCCAACAATCACAAAACAATCATAATCTCATTTCCATTTACAACAATTTACAACAATCACAAAAAATTTCATAATTTTATTTTCATTTCCTTCCATTTACAACAATTCTCAATTCTAACAATCTCAAAACAATCATAATCCACTTCCATTTCCATTCATAATATCAATTGAATTTCCATAATTGACAAATAATGCGTGGCATATCTTATACAATTGTTCATACACATATATTCATAACACAATCATCAAGTTCAAAGATTTATTCATAACATGAGATCAAGTTGAATGATATTAATTTTTTAATTTTTTCCCCTTTTTTAAACCTTTGATCTTCTTTTCATTTTTAACGAACTATAATATTATATATATCATTTCATATTTCATTCTTAAATATATATGTTGCTTTTACAATTTTTAATTGACATTAATAAATGTAAGAATAAATAATTAAAATTTACAACTACAACTCTACAACATATTCACAATTTAACAACAAACATTCAATACATCACTTCTTTATGCTCAAACAATTTTTTTCCTAAATAAGTAAATTCAATACGAAATATTAAAAATAAGTTAATATTTCACAAATATTAACAATATATCAAATACCAATTAATGATTTAAAAATCTTTGAGTGTTGTGAAAAATTAGAGTCATAAATAAAAGAGATAGGTGTCTTGTAGTTTTCTATGATGAACACAAATAACATTGATGAGTTAATCAAAAGTAATAATGACCACTCTCAGATCAAAGGTAATAATAATTTTCCCATAGTGATTTAAGTATGATTAAACAAAAAGGCACATCATTTTTTCTAAGAATTCTAATCATTTCAAGTTCCCCAATCTCCATACTAAGCGTAGTCTCAATTAGTTCAATTGTTGCATACTTATTACTTATTACTTCCAAGTTCTAACATTCCAATAAGCTATAAACATATGGATAATTTCACATTTGATTATTAATCTTACATTTAGTTTTAAATGATAATTACTTAATTATCAACTTTTAATTTTAAGTTGTAACAATCTTTATTCTTTGCATAATACATAATTAATTAATTACATACTAATCCCATTTTAAACTTCCATTTTCAATGCCAATTCTAATATTCATGTAACAAATTAATAACAAAATAACATAAATTACTTACCCAAAGTTCTAAACCCAATACCCACGGTATTCTTCAACTTTAATCCAACAATTTCAAATTATCAACTTCAAAATTCCATTCCAAAACAATTCCAATTTCCATCCAAACATTCAAAATTTCCATCCAAAAATCCATTCCTCCACAATCAAGTCCACCCACCAATAGCATTTTCCTCATCTCATCAAAACTAATACACGACAAACGCAAATCCAATCCATTTCCGAATTCCAATCCACAACACAAAAAACAAAATCCTTTTACCAACAATTTTTGGAGTATCAACAGCAACACACACCCAAAAAAAAATATTTAACTGTCGGATTGTCTCGGATCTTTACTTGGGTATTCGGGTTGGGCACCGGGTCATGCCTTTGTGAGCTGTAGGAAGGTCGATGGCGGCATGGTACGGTATTCTAAAATGTCTCAAAATGAAGAAGAAAGAGTAACAGACAAGAAGGTCGATGGCGGTACGGTATTCTAAATGGATTTTTAAAATTTCGAGTTCCGCTTTTTAGCCGGTACGGTACGTTCCGGTCGTTACAGAACGGAACCCATAACGTTGATTATAACCCTTCCAAACATTTAAATTAGGACAAACAACTTACAACTAACATAATCAACAAATTGACATAACTAAAAGTAACAATTATTCAATAAACTGTCATTTTGTAATTGTTATGACTTGAAGCTGAAGGGGTGTTTAGCTTGTTCTAGACTTGAGTTTTCAGCTACTACGATTCCATGATCATTCCATTTCTGGATGTAACTATATTTTATCAAAATGGATAGCTTGCACATTTTTCAACTTTTAGTGACTTAGCAATGTTCTGGATAGCTTTATTGCATCAACTTTTCAATATCTTCGTCTGCAACTAATGTACTAAATCTATCCATCATATTTGTCCTTAGCTACATGTTACCAAAGTTGGTCAATCTGTCACCTTTTGCTCCGTAAAAGTCTAACAAAATATGTTGGGTAAGTGTATACCAAAATGACACACCCATACATGTCAATTCATGGATAACCTACATTTAAATCATCATCCATCCTTACACGCCACCATAACTTGGCATCACCATCCAAGGACATACTAACCAGCATCACTTTGTCTTCTTCCAACCCCAACCAATTATGGCAATGACAACCAAGTGGCCTTCCCTTATCCCTCTGGAGTTGGTGATAATATCTTATCTTGACATATTATTTGATATTATCTCCTTTGTTTTGAATTTATTTTTGTGCTTAGATATTAAAATTAATGTTTATTTTGTTTTAAGAGATGAAAAGTGAAGATTGAATCAAATTGGGACTTTATTGATCATAATCACAAATTTTGGATGAAGTGAAGAGATTGTTGTAATAGATAAGGCTGATCATTTGAAGAATTGAAGTTTAACTGGGAAACTTCCATCTATCCTTATCATGTAGGAATTTAAATTTGTTTTAGATAGACATCTTTGAAAATTAGAATTAGATTATGATTAGATTAGAAAATCTTATAAAAGGGATGTTCCTTATAACAAAAAGGGGTTCTTTCTTCTTACGATTTTAGCAATTTTTTATCTTTCTTCAATTTTTGTTATTGGAGCAAAAGTCGTGTGTGGCTAAACTCAACCGTTCTGATTTAAGGGGAATTGATATTCTAGTTGCAACTTTATGAAGTTTTGTGTCTAACTCTTTTATGCATGTTTTAATTCAAGTATTTCTTGTTTTGAGTTAATTGCCATGAAGGAATGGTACAAGTAGCAAATAGGTTATTTATGAATTTCCATATTTAACTTATGATAAATAAGAAAACTAAATTGAATAATTGCAACTATCTCGATTATTTAATTTAGGGTTTAGTCTTTTTACGGAGCTTATTGCTATCATTTATTTGATATGGAATATTATCACACCAAGTCAATAGATGGTAAGTTTTAGTTTGGATAGAGTTTGATCTAATTAATTTAGGAAAATTTGAGACTTAGTATGACTATCTTAATATGTTTCGGACTAACTGCTTGAATCATGAAATTATTATTTTTAGACCAATGATTAATGTTACAATTATATGATATATTTATCTTGAATCAGAGTTTGGTAATTTTTACTTTTTCATTTTTAAATTGAGCTGATTTAATTTATTTTCATATTAATTTTAGTTAATCAGTTATTTAATCAAACCCCCATTTAATTTTGTCACGTGAAATTAAGAAACTAGTGTTTAGTTCTTTAAAGATTCGATGTGGTTTTACGACTACTACAAAATTTTGAAGAATTAGAGTTATTTTGGGGCTTCAACAACCTGATCAAAATTTGGCGTCGTTGTCGAGGAATTATTTTAGTTTCTTTGCATTTTTATTTTACAATTATTGTTGACCTCTTGTCTTGTATGACCCGTGCTTCTCAGATAGGTAAATTACAATATAATGCATAAATTAAGAAGATAGCGCATTGTTTGAGAAAAGAGACTAAGCAAAGAAGTAGACATTCATTTTCAGACGTGAAAGTTGAAGTAGATCTAACAATTGGTGAAGACTTTAATTTTCAAGACGAAAACAAAAAGCTAAAGTTAACAGATGAATGATTTTAACTATTACAACAATTGTTAGCATTAACGCGATACAAGATCTTTTAAGCTCACAAATGGAGCTTTACAAGTTATCTTATGGGATTTTGGAATACCGATTGTTATTCGACAAAGAGGAAAACTTTGTCCAGCTATTAATTATTTTCTTTTTCTTATTTGTTGAAAATTAATTATCACTTTGATTTGTTTGTAACACTACTTTTGTTATCTTATAATTTACAGTTTCTTAGTGGGATCAATTCGAAAATGATATTCTAGAATTGAAAATATTTGCAATTCGAATTTTAAGTTAATGTGTTAGTGCAACAGTCTGTGAACGAAACTGGAGCATATTTGAATGTATCCACTTAAAGAAAAGGAATAGATTGTAGTATAAAAGATTGAATGGCTTAGTTTTTGTTTGTTACAATTTAAAGCTTCGGGAAAGTTATTTTATTTTTATTATTATCATTATTAATTTCGATATAATTTCTTATAATTTTTCAATAATTAAATTTAATTCTTTACTTGGAGTTTTAATAGCACAAGTACTTTAACTAATCCAATTTCTATTGATAATACTGATTTTTTGGATGATTGGGTTTTTGAATAGCCGAATTTGATTAATGTGAATGATTTAAAATTGGAAAATAATCTTGGATGAGAAAGCATTGACATATCATTTGATGCATTAAATTTGAATGATAATGATTATGAAGCTCCTCTCAATGATAAGGAGTTTGTAACAAATGATCACTAGGGTCAGTGCAGTTATAGCAGATATCTTCCCGTTGACGATTGAATTTCATTACAGGTTTTTGTTATCCTCTTCCTTTATCTTACTTGTATTTGATGTTTATGCTAAATTCTATATATGTAATGTAACTGTAATGTTTTTGTTTCAGGTTTAACTTCTATTTGATTGTTTCTTCGTCAAAAATTTTTTTTGTAAATTGTTTAAGGATATTTATTGTTCTTGTTATTAGATGTTTTGAATCTTTTGATGTAATATTATCTATTAAAATTATGAAATTGTATTATTATAATATTTTAAATACTTTTTATTATTCTTAATTTTACATTTGTATGATGATGATTGTCTTTTTTATATTAATTGTGCTTATTATTTATAAGTGAAATATTTAAAAATTATTGTTATTTCATATTAATTTTGTTTATTATTTATTATTATAATTTTTGAAAAAAGGTTGATGTAAACAGTAAATTAGTAAAGTATATAATACAACTATATAATATACCAATGGATTAATTTGCAAATTTTAAAAATTTTTGGGATTATTCCATAAATTTAAAAATTACCTAAAACGGTACTCAGTACTGACGGTGTAACATCCCGTCCCTAATGGGAAGGGTAAATTGGGACATGCTAGGTTTTTGCATTGCATATTTGAGATGTAATCATTCATTTGACCTCTAATTTTAGAGGAATGAGTCAAGTGGCTCATGCACATATAGGTACATGCATTCATGACTATTTCCCGGCATTTGATTGTGAATATGGTATGAATTGTGAAATTATGATATAATTAGATTTGATTATGATTTATTGAGAATTATGGAGTAATCAGGGTTTGACTAGTTGAATCAGAATGTTTTAGAGTGTTCGACAGTTGAAAATGAACCATAGGAAATTTAATGGATAATTTGGGAGAAAATGTCCGGACCGGAAATTTTCTGAGTAACGGACTGATTAATTGTTTAAACACTGAAATAATGGTCCAATGGCTATGGAAATATAGGAAATTAATGTGTCAAGCCGTTGAAATTCGGAGACGAATTGGACTGGAAATTAATTTGGAAAGAGAAAGATTTTAGTGAGTAATTGAACAAAGGATATGTGGCAAGTGTATAGGCTTATGATGTATATAATGCCTTAGGTTTGAATTTGGTTGGAAGAGAATAAAACACTTTTCCTTCGCCTAGGGCATGCGATTCTCTTCTCCTTCGATCGGTTCTTCTCCTTCCTCCTTGTGTGATCGTTGGTGTTCGATTCCTGCGTGCTTCTTCTCCTCTTGCAAAGCAAAGCTTGAATCTTAAGGAAAATGGAGATTTGAGAGGTTTTGGGAGAGAATCGTGGTGTTAGGGCTTGGAGAAGATTTTCGGAGAATTGAGGATTTGTGGCTCGATCGGTAAGTATATGGTTTTAATGTTGTGATTTAATGTTGTTTGATGTATTTATGCATTTATATTGTGATTGGGGTAGTTAGGAGTGAATTATTACTGGTTTTAGAGAGAGAAATGGTAGAAAAATCGATCGGAGAAGACGAACCAGGGCCGCACGTCGCGACGAATAAAATAATTAGACATCGCGACGAGCGTACGCCGCGACGTGCGTAGACATCGTAACGAGCGTTCGCCGCTGCGAACGGGACGTCGCGACGAGCTAAAAGAAATGTTCTCCGCGACGAGCGACCTGTTATACGCCACGGCGAATGGCTGGAGGTCGCGGCGAGGGATAGATTTCTGATTGGATTTAATTGGATTTGTGAGGCATAACTAATGGTGTAGACCTCCAATTGAGGTGATGTTTGATTCGTTGTGATCTAGAGAAAGAGGTCTACAAATGAGGAAAAGAATGAGAGTTTGAATTTAGGTTTTTGAGATCTCAATATTAGTGAAAGATAGTTAAAAATGTGATTGTATTGCAACCTAAGAATTGTTTTGGTAATTGGGGTATAATTGTGAGGTCCCTAAATGTAAAGAAAGGCTATTGAAGATTAGAACTAAGCATAAAGAATAAATGCGATCTAAAGTATAGTTATTGATTTTGTGATAATATCCTAGTGGATGTGACGTGATGAATTGACTGGATATTAGAATTGAAATTTGAGAGTTCCGTGATATGTTGTTGAATTGTAAGTGAGTCATTAGTGATCATTTGAGTGAGAGTTATAATTTGGCAAAAGAAAGTGGAAAATGGGAAATAGTACCGGGAAGGTCATGAATAGGCATAGTACATCTTTTATTCAAGGCATGTGCATTATCAAATTATTTTGACTGTGCATTTTGTAATAGAAATTATTTGACTGTTATAGAGGCTCCGATGGATCGATATTCTACGGACATTGCTGAGACTTCCAGGCAGGTAGCTCGAAAGTTCAGGTGAGTAACCTAGTTGGTTCCTCAATCTTTATGTGTTAAATGCTCTACGAATGTGTGAATTGTCTGCCAATGTGAGTGCTTGCAACTGTGAAATAAATGTGCTGAAATCATGAGTAAATGTCTGAATGCGAGAAATAGAATTGATTGATTTATATGCTATTGATTGTGCAAGTGTGAGTGCATGCTAGGCATGATTAAAATCGGTAATTAACAGTTGTGACTGAAGCAATTAGTGATCAGAGCTTTAAGCTCGATTATCAGTGAAAGGGCCTAAGGTCGAAAGGGAATAGTGCATACCCAGAGGGCTCTCCTATCCCTAATGTGAGCGGGCAGTAGTGCATACCCTGAAGGCTCTCCTACTTGCCAAAAATGCGATTATTGTGTAACATGCCCGAATCGGGACAGTATTGACGCTCAGTCACAATACTGACATAAAATGAGTATTGGCATGCATTATGCATTCGACAGTATTGTGAATAGTGACAATGCATGTGTTAAGTGACGATTGCTTAGTGACATGTCTGATTTATGCTATGATGAAAATATGTAAATTGTCTTATAGTGTGCCGAATGTGTTATTGTGTGACTATGTGATATATCGTATGTATATGCATGAGTTGGGTGAACTATCGATGATGGTTTCTCATTGAGTTTGCAAACTCACCCAACATTGCAAATATTTTTTTCAGGACAGCGTTAGTAGATTCTTAGCTCCCGTGATAGATTCTTCCTGCCGTGTGAGTTCGTGGGCAAGAGAAGCGATGGCACACAGGTCGGTCAGCTGGTACGATTTTTGGGGATGACTTAGTATAGAATTTTGTATCAGTTTCCTTTTTGGGATTATTGTATTGAGACTGTAGGGGACTGATAGACTTGTCTATATTTCAGTTAGTAATGCGAATCGAAATATTATTATGGTTTTAAAATTTAGTGATTGGCATAATTCGGTTAAATTGTATTGATTCCATGCGAGTATTTAGTGATTGTTTCGATCGTAGCACTTCCTTGCTGTGGGATATACGTTGGAATGACCCACGGGCGTCCCGGTGCGTGCCCCACAGTGAGGGGGGGCTACACTGTATTCTCCTCATTTTAGCAAACTATATCTCCTCACTTTTTTCAATAATTCAGATGTTGACTTTTTTTTACATCAAACACAATACTTACGTTCTGAGTAGCATTTTCTACCCCTTATGCTTTAGTCTCCACAAAGATTAGGACTCCACTAATTACTTTAATTCATTTTATATTCCTTAATTCACTCCTTCAATACATCATCTCAATTCAAAATCATCCATTCAAATTAACTCAATTGAGGGATTTTCTTAATGGAAAGAAGATTTCTTGCTACTATCTTTGATACCACTCATGGAATCTGTATCAATTAACTATTTTCCCTAATCACATCACAGTCAATCTTAAGACTTCAAGACAATCAATTCCAACTATTTATATATCAGGCCTATGACAGCATTACTTAAATGCTTTACTCCAATACTTTGGTAGTTACCATCAAATCCTTACATCTTTTGTAATTAAGACAACTCACCAAATAGTCTCTTTTACTAACGATGCCTTACTCTTATTTGTGTTTGAAACACACATTTCTTCTTTTTGTGTCTATTTTTGCTCGGGGGGTTATGCCATGATCATATCCTTTTTCTTTTTCCTTCATTCATCATGTTTGGAAACATCATTATCACTCTCAATTCATCTTCAATTGACCACCAATAAGTCACCAATTTCTTCCTATATTATTTCCAAACTTATGCTTAATCATGTCACTTATTAAAATAATCCCATTATCAAATGCACACTCATATAAGCAATTTAACTGATCTTTTGTTGGAGTTATGTAAATATAGTGCCCTGGAAAGCAAGTGTATTTACATGTAACTTTATCTTCTTCAGTTACAGT
>JANZLF010000005.1:41647087-41662175 GCA_026546835.1 Erythroxylum foetidum | reverse complement strand
GCATTTAGCCCGATTACATCCGAAATAACAGAAGTCAAAGTACAAAGGACACCAAATGTCCAAAATGCTAGCTAAAGTTTATTTTCTCAAAACATGACTTCAAAAGCAAAATGCATCGGAGTAGTGCCTCAATCCCGATGCGGTGACTCGATTTCTCGCTCAATACCTATGGATGGGAAATGAGGGGGGTGAGCTCGACGACTCCGTGGGTAATAACTTAATAAATGAGAAAATAAACAAAAACCATTATACATTCATTTATTTTCAATCAAGATCACATTGATAAAAGCGTTTTCAATTTTCTCAAATCTCTTTATAGAATTTATCACATCAAATAAATTTACAAATTTAACACTTCACAAAGCAACCTAACATTTCACAAAATCAAAAATAAAGTGGTTCGGGTGGATCCGAAACGAAATGTACTACACATTCCTGCGAAGTGGTCATATGTAGTAGTGACTTATGGGAGTCCGTGAGGAACTCCAATGTCACTAGCGGGCAGGCGGAAGAAGCCTATGGGTAGACAGGTGCACCTGACTCTTATGGGACCACCATAAACCCAAAAAAACATACATTTCACATAATTCACACAATTTAAAACTATCATTAGCCTCAATTGGCCTTTACCAAATTCATTTTCACATAATTTGCCAAAATGACAATCTTTTTCCCTAAATCACAAGTTCTTATCTTTTTCACTTAACAAATCATTAAACAAATCATTCCAACATAAATTTATAATCAAAGAACATCACATACAAATTCAAAACATCACAAAGAGTAATTCCTACAAAAATTCTAAGTCATTGGAAACCTTAATTAGCATTTATTATAAAAACCGTAATATGCATATTAACTCAATTATTAAGAAATCACCCACCTTAAATCCTTTGGCTTGGAGGTTGGTCAATTGGCTCTTCTTCTAACTCCAAATGCCTCACTTTACCTTCATTAAGCATAAATAACCCATAAGCATAAGAGATAGCAAAATTGAAATTTTTAAGGAAAGGGAAACATGAATTAAAACCTACCTAACCTTACCCATGCCTTTCTTAAACTATTTAAACCAAAACCTATCTAAATTAATCAAAGAATTTCGAAATCTCTTACCTTAGGAAACAACCCACGAAATTTGAATTTTGCTTCCAATGGAAGCTTAAACTCTTTTCTCTTCCTTTTCTTCTTAAAGAAACACTCCAATCTTCCTTTCTAAGGTAAGATACACCAAAGCCCTAACCTTTGTCCTCTTCTTCTTTTCCTTCCTCTCTTGGTCGAAAGTCTCCTCCCTCTGTTCTCTTTGAAAATTTTCGTAATTCTCCTCTCTTTGGATGGTTTCGGTGAAATGCCTTAGGAACAATCTTTCTAACTTAATAAACCTAAGCTCAAAACTACGTCGTTTCATCCTTCCCTTCTTAAAACTAAAAAGTCATAGGCTTCCTCTTCATTTCATACGGATACTACATATATTCCTTCCTTCTTTCATTTAATTTTGTGGTTTATCTCTTCACTCACGACAACTAAGGGCTTCCTCCTTCATTCTTCTTTTAATTTCTCCTTAAAATGACTATAATGCCCCTCCTTATAAGCCTTAAGTCTTAAAAACCTAAGTGAACTTCCTAAATTGCCCTTATGCCTCTCTTATTCTTTTTAATTCTAACAATACATTAAAACTCTAATTTTAACTAAATCCCTTCAATTTATTACCATTAATCAAGCACTAAAAACCCCAAATTAATCTAACTAAAAGGAATTATCAATCTAAACCTCACAAATAAATAAAATATGCTTAATACGAATCGGGGCCCAACATCTGCGTCCTCTTACCCAGTATCTTAAATTGAATTATGTTCAATTGGTTCCAACTGAAGTGGCCCTTCTCTAAAATGAAAGTGGAATAAAACTTTAATGTGAGCTCCCTATACATGGGCTCCAATGTTTAAAAGAACCAATCGATGCTCCAACACTTATGAATTCTCAGGTCTATTTTGCCAAACTTGCTTGCTCTAATGCTTCTCATTTCATGCATCTATTGGTCCTAAATTTTTTATCCTCAATTTTTAAAATTAGGCTTCATGAACTTCGATATTAAACTGAAGCATCTCTTAGATTATAAGTGGAGGTGGAGTGGCCTCTTGAGCTGATGGAGATTAGGCTTCAGCTTGGTGTCTAGAAGACCCTTTGCCTCTTTGTCACTTACATGGTTTTTCCTTTTCTTTTTCTGTTGCATTGCTTCTGTTCTCCATATCATCATGCTTGAAATGAAACAAAACAAAAGTAAATAATAGAAATAATAAATAACAATATTTGCCACATTTAACTCGTGCAGTAATTATTAATTATGAAATTGTGATGTAAAAATCAAACATGGGTGAGGATAACGCAATTAAGAATGAAATGTAATAATAATGAAATATGCAATAACAAACTAAAATGAGATTAAATGCATAATAACTAATTATAAGTCCTAAAATTTACAATCAAAATGAATGTATGATCATATTAAATGAACAATCGAGAACTAACATTTGCTAATCACGAAATATGTATAAAATTAAATGAACAAGAACTAACCAATTGAAAGAAAAACAACAATTTATGCACAGACTAATAAAGCATAAAGCAATTCATATGATATAGTGAGCACGAAAAAAAATTCCAAACTGAATTTTCCAAAATACCACTTTTATATAACAATAACTCTAAAAATTTGTAAGAGAAAGCACAAAATTCAACTTACAATCACAAAATAAGAATGAAATAGGAGAAATATACATGGGATTGTAGCAAAATATGAAAAATTAGCTCTAACAGTAATTGGGAGAAATTTCAAATCCTAATGAAGAAATCACCTAAAAATCAAAGCAGATGTAATGAAAATTGCAATAAATACAAGAAGGGTTGTCGAAAATGGCATGTGGACATTAAACTCCTTCTTCCCCGCTATAGTTTCATTAGCCTATAAGTGGGCTACTTGCTCCTATAAGGGTTATCCCTATCTTCCTCCTCACTTTGAACGAGACGCAACTCTAATAAGTCTTTAAAAACAAAACATTGCAAAATATCTTAAACTATAGAATCAATGGTATTAATATAATAGCAGTCATCATCATGTTTAAGGAAATGTCTCATGGCGTCATATATTTAAAAAGTAACCTCTTCTTCCTTAACCCTAAGCACTAGTTTACCAATCGGTAATATCAATAATGACTTTAACAATGACTCAAAAGGATTGACCTAGAATCAAAGACACCTTTATATCCTCTTTTATATCTAAGATCACAAAGTTAATTGGAAAAATAAATTTATCAAATTTAATAAGTACATGCTAAATAATATCCCTAGGATACTTAAAAAATCTATCTACTTCCTAATTGCTCACAGAGTGAGTTTTGGTTTCCCTAATCCCAATTTCTTAAATAATTTTTAAGGTATTAAGTTAATACTAGTCCTTAAATCAACTAAAGCTTTTTCTACTAATAAACTACCAATTAAACAAAGGTTAGTAAAACTCTTTGGATTTTTAAGCTTCTCAGGCAACTTGTTTTATAGAATAGTCAAGCATCTTTCACTCAATGTTACCATAGCCAACTCCTCTAACTTCCTCTTGTTAGATCACAGCTCCTTCAAGAACTTTACATACTTTGACATCTAAGAAAGAACTATAATAAAAGGTAAGTTAATATGGAGTTATTTATAAGTTTACTAAACTGCTCATCCATGTGGTCTTTCTTCAACTTAGTAGTATATGGGATGGTAGGCTAGAATTCCTTAACTTTTGGAGGATGCTCTTTGTCTTTAACTTTTTTCTTAACTCCTTTTGTCACTTTCCTCCTCACTTTGGATCTTGTTTTTAACTTGCTAATCCTTTCCACTCCTAAAGGTGACTATGATTGCATGTTTTTTAAGATTTGTTTTATTATTGTTGGACAAACTCCCTTGTTGTCTTTTAGAAACTAGCTTCATAAGTTGACTAATATGATTCTCTAAGTTATAGATAGAAGCCTCTTAATTCCTTTGTAAAATTTCAGTATCTTGATACCTCACCACTAAAGTTTGAATAAATTCAATCATGAGGTCTTCTAAGCTTGGCTTATTTACTTGAGATTAGTGTTCCTGAAATTATGGTGAATGGTTATTCCTTCGCTCTCCTTGATTCTCCCAAGAGAAATTGGAATGATTCCTCCATCCTAGATTACACATATTATTGTAAGGATTATTTTGGGGTCTAAAAGCATTCCCCATGTTATCCATATGCTTGGGCTTTGCTATTGCCTTTATCGTCTGCATTTTTGGCTTATATGCCTTAACTCACACACTTCACACTGCATCACTTGAAACAATTAAGAATTCATTGTTAATCCATGTATATTTTTGCTCAAAGTTTCAACTTGGCTTACCAATGTTGTAACTTCATCTATATCATAAACTCTAGCTAGCTTGCTAGGTTTTTCTTAAGAAGAGCACCATTGGTCGTTGTTCATTCTTATGTCCTCAATGTGATCCCGAGCTATTTCTAGTGTTTTATTATTAAAAGTACTCTTAGCTACTATATTAATCATCTACCAAGTTAATTTATTGAGCCATTATAAAAAGTCTGAATTTGCAGGTATGATGGTAAACTATAACGTGAGCACTTCTTTGACATATCCTTAAATCTCTCTCATGTTTCATATGGAGTCTTTAAATCATTTCGAGGATAGGAAGATATGTCATTAGGCTTGGAAATGAGCTGGGCTAAAAATTGAAAATAACATCATTTTTCTAAGAATTTTTTGCCAAGTTTGAGCCCAACCTGTTTTCCCAAGAACTTTTGCCAAGCTTGAGCCTGACCTATTTTTCTAAGAACTTTTTACCAAGCTTGAGCCTAAATTGAAGCCCAATTTTTTTTAAGAAGTTCAATCTCAACTCGAAGTTAAATCAAACTGGATAGAGCCTATAGACTTCTAGCCTACTAGGTTAGGCTAGGGCTTAATTGCCACCCCTAGATGTCATTCCTTAGTTTGGCAGTTTTAATTGGTAGAAAGTACTTTAAAAGGAACTTTTTTGTCATCTGATTCCATATGGTGATGGATCCCTTAGGTAGAGAATTTAGCCATTGTTTAGCTTAGTTCCTCAAGGAGAATGGAAATATTATTAATCTTATTACATCATTATTGGCATCATCAATCTTAAACGTGTCACAAATCTTTAGAAAATTGGTTATGTGCTTGTTAGAATCCTCATCTTATAGCTCATCAAATTAGACATACTAATGTACCATTTGAATAATGTTTAGTTTAATCTTAAAGTTGTTTGCAGAATAATTGGCCTCACAATGGTGACTCCATCCCAGCCAAGTCCAGCTCCTCTCAATTTCTAGATCTTCGTCCATTAAGTTAGATGGATTTTCTCATGTTATAAAATAAATCAAAGACCTACATATGTGAAAAAATAGAAGATTCAATAAAATAATTCAACAAATTATAAACTATAAATGAAAATAAATAAAAAGAGAAATAATAATTAAATTAACTATAGTCCCAAGTACCGAAGCAAAAAACTTGATATGCAATATCCTAACCTTATAGATCTCAAAGGCAAGTGCACTTATTGAACTATAATATAGTAACAAAGAGTATCAAGAATCAATCTCATAGGGACTATAAGTACAAAGTAACTGACAAAATAAGATGATGGCTTAATTTAAACGATAAAACAAAACTGAAGTTCCACACAAATAATAACCAAAAACATAAATCATGAAAAGTTAACCAAATCAAATAAACAGTACCTAGGTAATGAATTCACTTAAGGTTTCTTAAGTTATTAACCCTTTATCATGCAATTTAACTAAAGATCATTAGCGCGTGAAAATTCCTTTCTTATATTAGTATCTTTCTCAAAACTATCAACACCTAATCCTAGGTTGATTAACATAAATCTCTTTCTAGTTAGAACCTTATCGATTCAAGAATTAGTTTGTATGCAACTCTTTTTAATCATGCTAGATCTATTCATATAATTAATTTCTTAACATCAAGTGCATAAAATCATACATGAAAAAAATCCCAAAAATATTAATTCAAGACATAATCAAAATATATAATTGAATCTAACAAATTAATAATCAAATTGAAGTAAATAAAGAATTAAATTACAAAATATAACACAAGGTTCGTAATACCAAAGCACTAAATAAATTTATTTTATAAAAATAGGAAACATAATCAATGATTGAAAAGAAAAATTAAGAATAAGAGAATCCATTATGAATCTCCTTTTTTTCTAATAAAATCAACTGAAACTTTGATGGAAACATGCTCTCTATTCGTAAGTTTTAACTAATCTCTACTTCCTTGCCACTATAAAGTTTATAATTGTATTTTAAACTCGAACTCCTTTAATTGTATTTTAAACTTGTACTCCTTTAATTGCCTTTCTTATTTGCCTTTTATACTTAGTGTTTTTACATTAAACATGGTCACACACATATGACTATATATAATGACCATATCCCTTAATTTCTTTTCAAACTTAATATTCACATAGAAATACGGCTCTATCAACTTACATGATCTATGGACATGACCATGTATAGCACCATACGGGCACGTCTAACCTCAACATGGATATAACAGTGTCATTTGTCCCCATATATGGTTACAAGGACTTACATGTTCTCCCATACAGCTGCATATAAGTCCTTAATGGGTGTGTCCCTCACCAGTACAAACATGTCCTTCAAAAATAGCTTTAATAATTTAGTTTCCTACCTTAGTTCTGCCCAACTTCTTCTCCCTTGGATCCATGAAGGTAATAAAGTCCTAAAAACATACTAAAAACAAATTAAGTACTATAAACAATAAAAACTCTCAAATAATCAAACAAAATACACTAAATATGAGATTAAAAATATAGTCCATTAAGAATTTATCAAGTACAATAGAATCATTTAACACAATTACAAACCATTTAGTATTTCTTAAATATAAATCAATTTCACCACTGTGGAAATTTACATTAAGTCTAAGTTTAATTAAAAACAACATAGAAATAAGCTTTCATGAAATATTTGGAGCTGATATACTCATATTTTCATATATCTTTAGGACTTAATCCAGAGTCATTTATGTTCATTTTATGTTCATCTATAGCTAGTTTATCATGTTTTAGCATTATTCGAGGTTTGTTGATGTAAAATGCATAAATGAAATAAATAGACTTGAATTGTACTGTTTTTAGGTTTCTAGCAAACTTGACCTTTAGTCATTGTGGGATTTATGTTATATTTTGAAGGAAAAATTGTTGCACCTTCTTGCTCTTGCTTGAACTTGAGAAAATTTTGACGTTAGTTGCATGTTTTGCATTAAATAAACCATAAATTTGAAAAAATTAAATTTGATTTTTTTTCAAAAATTACAACAATATTTTATGTTTTTCTTGCATCTTAAGGGTGTTAGCTTGCTTTAGGATTCCCAATTGTTGAATAAGTTTGAGTATTATGCGTGAGATTTGGTTAATAACAATGAATGTATAAACTTGATGAATGGGTTTTAATGTAACACTTGAGCTTTCTAGATAGTGGAATGACCTTGAAACTATGTTGTATTGACTTAATAGATGACCTATGTGAGCTCTTGTTCCTTCAACATTATTCTTTATTGTGTGAATTCTTTCAACGATATAATTATCTAGAACTTGCTTAATATCTTGACTTGGCATGCTTGCATAAACATGATAAAGGTATCTAGGTTAAACCACTTGAACTTAAATAGCCAACCTAAAGCATGATTTTCATTAGAAAGCCCCTTTGAGTTTTTATCCTTTTCTTTGCTTTCCACATTATTAACTTAGCCTTGATCTCATTTTTATACCCTATACCCTATGGCCAAGGTTAGTAGAGCATCTATTTGACAAAGTTGAAGATGTAAGTTGGGTGACATATGATGACGTGGTGGTAATCTGAATGTTTGGCTATGAACACAACACAAAAAAATAAAACAAAAAAATAAAAAAAGGGAAAGAGTTTCTGTAATGAGATGAAAAAAAAGAAAAGTGTTTCCCAAGTGTTTCGAATTATATACTTGTCTATGGGAAATCCAAGTGGAATGAAAAGAAGTGGAGATGTTTGTGTTTAATTTGCAAAATTATGTGCCTGGATGTATACATATACATGAGTTCTATGATATTCTGTATAACTATATTGCCTTTACTTTAGCCTTCTCTTATCTTTCTTTTACCTCACCTTTAGCCAAGCCCCATTACAAACATTTTAAAGACCTTTTGATTTGTGTATAGTATATGTGCACTTTGATAGTATTGTCAAGATTGAAAAGCAAGCATATGGTAGAGTGTATTCGTTGATCAAATTTTGAGAGTTACACATTTGAGCCTAAATAGTTTGAGTGTTGGAATGTATATCAATGAGAGGATTTATTATTTTGATATGGCATAAATCTCCTTTAACTCTATTATGCTAGATCAAGTTTGACTGTTACATGTAAACTGAGTTCATTGATTTTATATGTTGATCGTGGTAAATCGAGTTCTAGTTATCATGCTTGAATTAATTGATATGGTTGAGGATCTGATTTGAATGCTACACACTTAAGTATTTTTCTTTGCATTGCATGTTTTTGTTTTTCTGCACTTTGTTTTTCAGGTTTTCTGTAGTTCTACTTTCTGTTCTTTTTCTTACTTGAGGACAAGTAAGAGCTAAGTGTGGGAGAATTTGATATACTTATATTTTCATATATCTTTATAACTTAATTTAGATTTATTTACGTTCATTTTATGTTCATCTATAGCTGGTTTATCATGTTTTAGCATTATTCGAGGTTCGTTGATGTAAAATGCATAAACGAAACAAATAGACTCGAATTGCACTATTTTTGGGTTTCTGACATACTTGACCTTTAATCATTGTGAGATTTTTATCTCGAGATTCGTTTAGCAAAAAATTCTAAAATTTCATACTTAAATTCTTGATTCATTGATGAATTTTTGGGACAAATTTGCAGATTTTTTGAGCTGGAATTCAGGAGAAATAAATTTTCAAAAGTTGCATCAGATTTTGGATCACTAGAATGACCTTTCAACGATGTTTCGATCATAACTTTTGACTCGGATGGTGAAATTCAGTGATTCAAGTCTCATATTGAAGCTAACTCAAAGATAAAGATACTAATAAAATTTGAGCTCCTAAATCATCACTGTTTAGTTTTTATGCATTGTCGAAATTGACCTTAAAAAATTGGAGTTGTTTTGATTGACCAACTCCCACCTAGCTCCCACTCCAACCAACAACACAACTTTACTCCACACATCAACCCCCACCTTTAATTATTTCAGGCTATGCAGCAGCTACCCCATCCACCAAAGAACCACGCAGTTGTCTTCACTAACCTAGCACTCACAAACCAAAAAGTAGTCCCACATTTATTATTTCACGCACATGCACCAACCACTCACCCATCCTCTCCACTCACTTGCAAAAGCAACTCTCCATACCTTTACAACGCAGCTCCAGCCACGCATCAGCCCCCACTTTAGCAACCTCTCCACTTACAGGCCTCTCCACTCACAATTATTAACACAAAGCAGCCGCCACACTGAAGAAAGAGCTCACACATCCACTGCTAACCAAACAGCCACACCCATTTTACTTTAAAACTCCAACCACTGAAACAACCTACTGCCATAAGCTACATAAAATTCCTCTCCATACATGCAAGCCTAGCTAATTCCTCTCCAATCTTCCGTATACATAGATAGCCTTTAATGCACGAACAACCATGTACATGAGCCTCCATTCATTCTCACGCTTGCTTTTGACTCCATAACTCTTCACACACACCACACCACTCACCAATTGCCACACATCCAAGCCACACTCTTGATTCCTCTCCAGCCTCCACTCAAGCACAAACCATATATTTTTCATTCCCAATCACGCAAACAACATCGCAGCCTCCATTTACCAGCCAAACAATGTCACACCCTCCATTTCCACTCACACAAGCATCATCCTAAAACCATATAGCCCTCACTCCCAAACAGCTAGCCTCCACAGCAACGCACACCACCCTTCCACGTACACAAAAAAACACCCATCAAGCCTCCACCAACTCTCCATCAATGCAGCACATAGCACAAATACCTTAGCCTCCATCACCATTCACCGATAAGGAATTAACCACACAAAGGAGTCTGGAGAGCCTTGTTCTTCATTTATAATTGATTCATTACGAAAATTTATATACTTGTTGATTTTTCCTTGGGTTTATTTGTTCTTCCTTTGGATTATTGAAAATTACCTTGGTATAAATTTGCCTTTGAAAAAAGGAGTTTTTACCAGAAGATTGAAGGAAATTTCGACTAAGATTTTCTTGTGAGTTGGGAGATCCAAGAAACTTAGGAGGTGAAAATTGAAGGTTTGGGACTTAAAAAACTCTAAGAAGAACTTAAGTAAGGGATTACTAAGTGACATCTAAAGTGGATAGATTAATTCATCTTTAAGAAAAGGGGATTAATTACTCTTAAAATTCACCTACAAGGTTAAGATATTTGATTTGTAGAGGATAGCTAATTCAATATTAAGGTTGACAAAAATATCATTCCCTAAGAGAAAGTCATTCTCTATTGAAGTTAATACTTTTAATTAGTCAATTGTTGGAATCTTTTCTTAATTAGTTAGTGCACAAATTTGTCATATTCATAGTTATTTTCGTCGCAGTGAATTGAGTAGTTTTTTTGAAATTTATTTAAGTTTTTTTAAAAAATTCATTTTAATTTTCTAAAATTTCGCTCAACTCGATTTCAAATACCGTTAACTAGCGTAGAATTGAACTTTCTCATAATCCCTGTGGACATGACTCGATTCTTATCGATTTATTACTCACTTCAATAACCGTGCACTTGCAGTTTACGAACAGGAGCAAACAACACTTTATGTTAGATTAGTAGTTGACCACAATGCTTTGTACTATAACTCTTGAATTGTCTCCTACATAAATCTGTTAAGTTCCATGTTTAATTTTGTGGAATTCTATAAAGGCATCCTTATCCTTTGCTATATGCTTTGTTGCTCCTGAGTTTACAATCTAAAAAAGAATGAATTTAGGTAGAAAACATAACAAGAGACATATAAAGAATAAAAATATATACTAAAAGATTGTACCTTTTTCAGCTCACCATAATCACAAAAGGAATAACCTTTATTGCTGTAACCGAAGCACTTCATAATATTCATATTTTTTTAAAATTCTTGAAAGGACATTTTCTTTCCTATGTTAGTTCCACTTATCCTTCTTGGAGCCCTAAGTATTGTGAATATTATTCTTACCATTTCTCCATTTGGGTCCACCATAATGCATACGCGTCCTATTAATAGTTATATATGAACTAGAACTAACTACAAATATTTTAAAGGTTCAAATTGTTCTTTTTTCTAATCCAAGATTTCTCATAACATCGTTCATTGTCTTGATGCTCTCACTATGACTTAGATACATTTTCACGTGCTTCCAATTCCAAGGTAGAGAACAAATGACTGCTTGCACTTTTTATTCATCATATAACTCATGACCAACATCTCTAAAATCACTTATCATGTTCAACATGTCTCTTAAATGCTTTTTCAATGTATAGTCAAATTGCTTCTTGTACATGTCAAATTTAATAGTAAGTGATCTCAAATGTTTAAGTTTAATCATACATATCATCTACAATACAAATAATAAGATGAGAGGAAAAATTATTTTTATATATAAATGAACATTAAATAAATGACCAAATAGTTAACATATAGTTCAATATAACATAGATAATATTAATATAAGCACGTGCATACATAATGAGAGACAAGGTAATGATTTCTAGACAAGACTAATCTAGATGATACATTACCTAAATATAGTAAACTTTACATGGAATAACGTTAACAAATGCACATGGTAGAGCTATCGAAGCATGATATGCAATGGCTCTAATTATTTTGATAGGGAAACCTATAAGGTATAAAGTCCTTATTGATTCCCTTGTGATAGGGAAACCTATAAGGTATCAATCATCCATACTATTTAATATTATATGACTTCTAATTCTAAAGTATGCTTAAAAGTTCAGTCCACCTTTAGATTGAGAGTAAGGTCATCTACTTTACTTCAACATTTTTAAAAGTTAAACAACTTCAAAATATAATCTTGAATTATGTTATTAACAAAAGTAACATGATATGTTAGATCTTCACATTAAACAAATTGCATAGGAGTAATTACCCTAAAATTATAGTGACGTGTCTTAATTGTGTAGCAGTACATAGAAGTAAAAACAAACTTTTATAAATTAGAATTTTATCCATAACTCATAAAACCTGTAAATCATATATTAAATATATAAATTATTTGACTAACTGAGTAATGAACTCATACTGATAAACATTAACATGTATAATTCTAATCATTTACTTATTTGTAGTAACTTTATTCAAATTAGTTGATTTATAATTTTAAACTATTTTAAATTAAAATTTGGTTATGAGTATTAAACAAAATATAATTAATAAATTCTAGTTGTAAACTTATTTCAAATTGGACTATTCTTAATCCAAAATCTTAATACACCAAATCCAACTTTAGGATATATTATCTCAAGAGCCAAACACTTCTAGCTTTGATTCTTAAAATAGTATAACTTATAAACCAAACAACCCTTGTTCAAATTATAGGTTATTCTACAAAAATTCTAAGTTACCATATGTAAAACATCACAAATATGTGAAAGCCAAAATTACAAGCCTAAAAAATTAATAGAAGAACTTTTTAATGATTAACAATCCAACCATAATAACAAAAGCAAGGTAATAACAAAAACTAAAAATCATAAAAAGGAAAAGAAGCATTATATGTATCAATAACAAATTTAAGTTCCCTTGTAGAAATAAATAGAAATATACTATTATTTATTTTATTGAAATAAATATTTTTCTCACCAAAAGATATTAAATTTTGGCATTATAATTTGTGTAAACTTAAGTTCATGATATTAAAAAATTGAAAATTAAATTACTAAATTGTATAGTTATTTTGATATATAAAACCATTAATAAAATAATTTAATAACATTTTAAAACTGTGAACAAATAGGAGATAACCTCAATAAAAGATTAAAGTAATGAAAATTGAAAGAAAAAGAATAAATAACATGAAATAAGTACACAATAAAAAATTATAAAAATGTAATTAATATCTCATTTTTTAAAAATATATCATATAAGCCACGATTATATTAAATTATTGACAAAGAAAATTAGAGTGGAAGAGGATAGGGTTCAACCCAAACGTCAAGCACTCCGTATCACTGCAGGCAACGACTCAATGTCACTACAAGCAAAGAGGTAAGACTCCATATCACTCAGGACAAACATTGAAGAAATACAAAATCGTCTACAGGTTTCCTATTATTGCAATCATATTCCTGTCCTGTTAGTTGAGTGATTCTAATGCGTCATGGAAAGTAGTCCAGTGTTCATAATGCATTGCCTAAATGTTCCATATCTGGGTAATCTGAGCGTTAGGGATACGAGGGAGTTGCTTAGCTAAATAAGCTTCCTTGTAACTTTTGCCTTAAACCCCTTTCAAATTTACAAAATTTTAGTAGCCAATTTCTTTCCGAAAAGAGCTCCGTAATTGTGGTTTGATGAAAACTTAAGGGTATGTTTGGATGTGGATAGAGAGATGGAAAGGAATGGAATGGAATGACCCAAATGACTCAGGCCATTGTTTGGGAGTTTATTTTGAAACATGATGGAATGGCAATTAATGGCTTTGGAAGCCATCCTTTGCCATCCAAAATCCAATATTTTGTGACCCTCCAAATTGGGGGGTCAAGGATGGAATGGCATAGTTTACCTTCCAAACCTCTCTTATTTTATTTAAACTTCCAAACAATGGAGTGGCCCACTCCATTCCATTCCATTCCATTCCGTTCCGTTAATTACCATTCCATTCCATTCCATCCTAAACTCCCAAACATACCCTAATGCCCTCATCAATGGACCATGGATCATTTTCGAACATACCCTATCAGTCCAGTGTTGGAGACCAAAGTTTCATTCGTCACAAGGAAAGGTAACACCAGCAGTGGTATGGATAAGGTTCCCATAACTTTTCATTGCTCGTTACAACCCTATGATACTCAAAGCTTTAGGTAACCAAGTGGGACAAGCCATCAAGATAGATGAAACTACCACGTAGACACAGAGGGGGAGGTTCGCACGTGTTGCAGTGGATATCGATATCACCGTTCCTCTATGCACCACAGTGGAGCTAGATGGAGAGACAGTGATGGTTGCATATAAAGTGTAATACTGGATTTTTCAAGCCTTTTGTGTTGTTCTGTATTTGGAGATATTACTGTATATTGACGTATACATGGTTGTATATGAGTTTAAATATGTAATTGAATCCTTTTGGTACATATGCCAGTGATATATAACAATATATACCCCGACATGAACTTAGGGTTAATCAGTATGCGAAATCTTGAAAATTTTCAACACAAACTTTTAAGTGTGTAAAATCGAGCCCATTGGATGGATAAGACCATGGTGGTTAAATTAAATGTATTCTAGTGTCTTAGAGGTGATTAGACATTATTTATAGACTTATTAGACACTTAGAAAGCTAAATAGGAGAAATTGGTGTACATGTGGACTTAATTGCAAAATTTGTAAAAGTTAAGGACTTAATCGTAATTTTTTAATTCTTTGAGGACCAATTTGTAATTTTATAAAGTTGAGGGACCTAATTATAATTTTCAAAAGTTCAAGGACCACAATGAAAATAAAATTTTTGGTCATTCCCAAATTTTGGACTTAATTGCAAATTTGGGAAAAGTTTGGAGGGTATAATGGTAATTTCACATAATTAAGGGAAAATTGGTAAATTCCAATTGTTTGGTCAAAGAAGAGTCAAATTCTAGACTCTTTTACCATGTGGTGACTATGCAACCCATTAAATGGGCTTTAAAATACTTGGTTTTTATTAAAAGAAAGAAGAAAAAAGGGAAGAGAGGAGGAGAAGAAGGAGACTTTCGGCCATCACTC
>JANZLF010000005.1:41625993-41636698 GCA_026546835.1 Erythroxylum foetidum | reverse complement strand
GAGAGGGCTTTCTTTTATAAGCCCCTCACCTCCTCTCATACTCTCATCCCACCGATGTGGGATGAGGGTCACAACAGCCATCAGTTTTGGCTCATTTCCATGCCTGCATTTGTGTTTTTAACTCTCCCGAAACGGTACAAAGTTTACGGAGACCTCTAGTTTTCGAAATTTAGAGGCAACCCATATAAGCACTCACACTGTTTCTTAATCGAATTTAGTGATTACCCAATTTATTTATTTTTTTAACAAATCAATAACATATCAACTGAATCTGAGATGAGTTCGCTCATGGAATGTACTGACAACACATAATTGAAAAGAAAACAAATTTGACTACTTGCTAATTTTATATGGCATGTTCGAAATAATCTCATGTAAATATCATCAATCAACATTACAAGTAAGTCATTTCTAATTTGAGCAGGGGGATATGATCCTCTGTCTAATTTTATGGTGTTTTATTTTGTCTCATGAATCTCAATCATTCATTTATGCGAGTCCTGCGTTTATTTATGCGAGATCCATGTATGACTTACATAAATAAATGACTGAGATTTATATGACAGAATGAGACACCGTAAAATTAGACAGAAGATTTAGACTCCTAAGCAGGAGCCTCAGCAAATAATAATAATATGCAGAAGAACCAGATGATCATTGATCGAAGAATCAAGCCTGCGATAGTTTCACATCATAAGAAAATAGAATTCAATTGCCAGTTAATACATATACTAAAAAGTGACTATAATATCTTTTGTATTTACTGTGATTTTCATTTGGAAAGAAAAATATAGATACAAAACATAGATGTAATACATGTATTTACCTCCTTCTCGTTATACATTGGTATTTGAACCAGAACAGTTGGATAGTTTCTTGATTGCTCCAGGTCTTCTTTAACTCCATCCAACTTGTACTTGGTGTATCTTTTCTTGCCCAAAAGTTTGACAGAAAAGATGACAAATGCCATGTAAACTCGTTCAATAAAGAGCATCAAGGACATGACTGAGCATACCATGATTGCCAAGTTGAGGAGAGGTACAACTAATGACCGAGAGTTCAACAGCCTGTGAAGCACATCATCTATATTGTTCCATTCATATGTGAGGCGTAGTACAAATATGGTCTCTTCTTGTGGCGTTCACTTGAAAAAACAGATCAAAGTAGCCTTCTGCTTCAAGTTGGGTTTGTGTATTTTCAGGAAAAAGCCAACACTTCAATCAATTTGTCCTCATCCTGTTAAAGGACATGCAGGTCATCGGCAGAGAAACACACAATGGCATGTTCATATAAAGTTCTTTAGGAGAAAATGCCACAAGGATTCTGAAGAAATTGTGGTTTCAGTTTGGAGTTGCAAATGCTGTCACGGAAGTTTGCTTTCACTTCCATCTTCCACAGTCACCTTTTTTCTTGCATAGAAAAGATCTTGAGTTAAAATTATAAACTGTATAATTTTGAGGCTGCAGTATACAATTTACGTTGGCGTGATCTTCTTGGATCCAAAGAAAGAATTCACAGATAACAAATTAAGCTGCCAACTAATGTACCCAGGCTGTTCTTAAATCGACTGGGTTTGGATAAGTTTGTTTGGTTTTTTACTTCCTTCGCTTAAATTATTTAATTTATGGTTTAATTTATCTTAATAATTTTTATTATTAAAAATTAATCGTACCAGTTGATTTTTATAAACTAATCAATATTTATAAATTATAATAAATTAGGAATGACAATAGAGCCCGAATTTCGCCTGATCTGTCGAACGATCTAAATTTTCACCTGCTAGTAACGATAAAACAATTTTATTTTGTTAGAAACAATGTCATTTTGACATTTTATTTAAAAAGTTCTAGCCTAGCTTATTTCATTGTCATCCTTATAATAATCATTTAATTTTTATTTGATAATCTCCTTCTTAAATTAAATTTTCAAACAAAAAATAATGTTTTTCTTCAATTTTGTTTTACTTTTTCAATTGAATTTAATCTTTATTATATACTAATTTTATAAAAATTTAATATTATACTTTAAATTTTTTATCGTAGTCCTAAAACATCTCTTAAATCGTATGCATAGGATGAAAATCCAAATGCTTCCACCAGACACACAAAATGATACAAAGGAGGGAGTTCTATGCTAAGCCTAGTCCAATAACTAATGATTGGGCTTTTAAGTAGGTAACAATGAACCAGTTCCCCTTACTTTCCCTTTCCCCTTTTTCTTTTTAACATTAGAACTTATTATGTTAAAGGAGAGAATTTTCCGGATATAAAAATTAGAATTTGGTCTCAAATAGTAAATTTCCTCTTTTTTTTTTTTATTACACATAGGAACAAACATACTAGCTAAGATAGAGCTCTAGAATACGGCACCCCATGCTCGTTTCGCTGTAGCAACTCCAGAACTTTGAGAGGGGGCTCGCGAAGAAAGTAGAAAGTTGGACTCCGGATAATCGCGATAGCGGCTAGCCTGTCAGCGCACTAATTCATTTCACGATAGGTATGTTGAAGGTGGATCTCCAAACTCTGATTAAGGAGCCGTCAAATACTTATCACTAAAAAAAGATTCTCAGTCAGAACAGTATTAAAAGACGAGAGGATATTAATTACCTCAAGCAAGTCAGTTTCGGCTACAGTGTATCGAAAACTTATGTCCCAGGCCAAAGTAAATTTCCTCTTTTAAATTCATATGAATTAATGGAAATCTTCTTATTTTAAAAAAAATAATCAAATCTTTTTTATCTCATCATTGTATGTGCACTCTTTAGTGACTCCATTGGTTTGGTTTCTCAACTTCTTATGAATGGCAAATCCTGACAAAGCTGTCCACTAAGCCACGATCTTTTAAGCAGAACTTCATGTTGAATAGTATTCATATTGGATGAGCACTCGAGCATGCTTGACTCAGAAGTACAACCCTGCGGAAACCACCAAAGTAAAGAGATGATGATGAAGAGGCCCCTTTATAGCAGTGGTACACATGAGACAGAGAGAGACTGATTTACCTCGAGATATGACCGAGTCCTAATCTTACCTTGAATTATGAGTACTCCATAAGATGAAAGCACCTACTTTCAGAAAATCAGAGAACCCTTTTGTCCTTTAAATCTTTCAACCTTTTCGTGAGGCACAAGCTTCCTCGCAATCAACACATGATCTCATTATTATTTTGTTTAACGAGTGCGACATTGAGTGAACCAACTCGGGGGAGTCATCCAGCTTCATTCAGAAGAAATGAGAAGACAGATTCTTTCCAAATTAAGAATTCGCGTCATCTTTCAACCTTTTTCTTTTCGGAACAATTTTGGCTCCTTTTGGCAAAGAGATAGTGAGGCATATATTGCTTTTGACACCACCGAAATGGGCTAAGTTAGGCCTAATTTGGTTAGCCTGACCCATGTCGTTTCGGCCCGAGTCCAAATTATTATTTTTTTAAAACAATTAAACAATGTCATTTTGTCGTTACTCGTCAGGTCTCAACTTGGTCAGATGATCACAAGCTAGTCCGGTTTGATCGGGTTATCTCTATCAATTCATGGTTAGATACAATTACCTCTTAGATAAATAAAATTTGTTTTAACTTTAATTTATGTCAATTAAATTAAAAAGATTATTATTTTCGAATTTAAATTAGATATGATTTCAAGTTTTACAATTCAATTCAATCAAAAGTGATATAGCCTAATATTATTTATTAAATTTTAACAAAAATAATGCTATTTTAGCTTTATAGCCCGATCATTTATAATTGAGACTTTTCAACTTTAATCAAACTCCGAAAAACTAAAATAAATTTATGACTTAAGTTCGACCTGAAATCAAATTATTATCACGAGAACTAAGATGACGAAAAAGTGAAGTAAAAAAGAAAATTATATTTTAAAGAGATAATTTAAGAATAAAAAAAGTTTAATAAAATGAATTTAATTTTAATACTTTATTTATAAATTTCATGTTAATTAATATGAGTACATTATATATTAAGTTTTAGTATTTATTAATTATATGAAATGAGCTGGTTACTTTAAATTATCATTTACCATGTTATCTTTTATACCAATTTGCATAATAGCAAAGCCACATTAGATCCAAGCCCACTTAATTGACATAAATCAAGGACCGATCCATAAACCAACTAGCGTTGATCATATCCAGTAGTAATTTAATAATTAAAAAAGTAAATAAATTAGTTCGTGTTGAAAGGAAACTGTAGCAATAACTTCTCGTTCGTACTAAAACTAAACCTCAAGTTTCCCTCTTTGTTTTATAAAGCGCAGAACACAACCCCCAACACACACACTCATCTACAAAATCTCCTTTGTGTTCTTAGATCACCAAATCCTCTGTCTTCGCCTTTTGCTTTCTCTTCTCTTTGTCATTTCCTCAAACGTAACCCAATCCCATTGATAAACCTCTCTAGTCTCTACTTCTAGTACTACTACTACTACCACTGTTGTTAACGGATCTTTGACTTTTCTCATTTCCTATCTAGCCATCTTACAATTTGTATCTAAATGGTTTCCGGTGGGACCCGCCAACCAGACGACGGGGACAGGAACCCTCCTGCGGCATCTAGGGCCTCGGCAGCTGCCTCCAGGTCTTGGGGCAACGTTACCACCGTGTCCGGCCAATCGGTGTCGACCAGTGGCAGCATCGGCTCTCCGTCGAGCCGGAGTGAGCAAGCCATGGCTACTCCGGCGAGTGACAGCACTTTCCTTAGGTTGAACCATCTCGACATCCACGCCGACGACGCCGCAACCCAAGAGGCCGCCGGGTCAGTCCCTCTACCCAGTCTCACTTGAGGGTCTTGTTTAGCTTTGCTTTGTGTTTGACCCAATTGTTTGATAGTTTTGGTTATCCAATGTTATGTACAGTTCAAAAGGCTTACGATGCTGGCTTGTAATTCTCTTTTTTGTTTTTTTTAATCTTGTATTTTGTGCAAAAGTGCGCCAATTATTAACATTTTTATTGAATTGAATTTGATAATCTCCATGAAACCTTTTTCTTTTTGTGGTAATTCTGTCTTTTTTAGATTTTTGTTTTGTTTTGTTTTTTAATGCTTTGAATGCTTGAGAAAGTTGAGAAAGAAGCTAATAGGGATGACGCTAGTTCTGCATTTCGTTGTCTTTGGTTATCTGTGGTTACGTTTGTATTTTTAGGTATATTTTTGGCTGGAGTTGGATTGTGTGGGATTGTTTCATGGACTTTTAAGATTATGTTCTTTTTGTATCACGGGGATATAGCTGTATTCTGATTTGTGTGTTAATTGCTTCTTTTCTTTATAACAGTAACAAGAAGAAAAAAAGAGGTCAAAGAGCAGTTGGAGCAGATAAATCTGGTAGAGGACTTCGTCAGTTTAGTATGAAAGGTATTTGTTTACTTCTGCTATCTGTTTTAGTTTTCACAGCTTAAGATATTATGAATAAAATATGTCTTATACACTTGCCCTCCATGATGAGTTTTCTTAGCTGACTTAACAGTTTGACTGCTTTGATTACTTGCAGTGTGTGAAAAGGTAGAAAGTAGGGGGACAACCACTTACAACGAGGTTGGTGGTTAAGTTTGAAACAAATTAGTGAAGGTTATTTAGTGTTTATTGCCTACTTGTTTAATTGCAATGCTGTCGTTTGACCTGCATGTGAGATAGGCATATTCTGTTGAGCTGGGTATGACTCTTCACTCCTGTTGTGTAGTGGAATAAAGGATTGTTGCAAGAATGACTTAGAATAAGTAGCAACTAGTCCTAGGGTTTTCTCATCGACTTTGTCAAGCTGGGTGGAAAGACTAAATTGTCAAATTCCATGTTGCCAGGGTGGTTGGCATCTTTTGGATACTATTTTTCAAATTAAGGGTGAAGAACACAGTGCATAAATATTGCTTCCACTTTGGATGTTAAGGTGACAAGTGGATAGAGGTTTATATGTTTTCTATAATCTGAGAGCTGGAGTAGAATTCCATACAGATGATGAAAGTTGTGTTTCCTTTCCTGCTTCCAATTAGAATTACAGATGTGTCAGCACATCTTTCACTTCTTTCAATGCTAGAAAGCGATTTTGACCTACCATGTTGATATTTTTCGTAGTTGGAGAATTAGTCTCCATGAAGATGTCATTAAGGAATGGCTATGTGCTGCTATAATCATCTTAGATGTATCTATACTATTTAAATCATGTTTGCTGACGTTTTCACAGTTTTGAAGCCTACAATGCTCACTGACTGGGTGCATGCTTGCACATGATTCATCCTTTTTTATATTGGTTTTATAGATTTTCTTTTGTCGTTGTGCTTCTTGTATAAATCTGAAGCAAAAATTGCGACTACATGTTTTTCTATTGTGTAATAATTCTATAATCAGCCTCTCAAATTTTCTTAACTATTGCTTATCTAAGAATTTCAAGCAACAATAGGTTGCAGATGAACTTGTAGCAGAGTTTGCTGATCCTAATAACAGCATTTCATCCCCAGATCAGGTCTGCCACTTTTTTAACTAAAGATGATTGATACCTTTTTCCTTTCTTTATTTTCAAGGCAAATTAAAACTTACACATGTGATTCTCCTTGAATTTTATGTTGACAGCAACAATATGATGAAAAGAACATAAGACGAAGGGTATATGATGCACTGAATGTACTCATGGCATTGGATATCATATCCAAGGATAAAAAGGAAATACAATGGAAGGGTCTTCCTCGAACCAGTCTGAGTGACATTGAAGAATTAAAGGTACAAATGAAAGTTTTGTTTGTTTGTTTGTGTTGATTATAGAAATAAATTTCTTTGCTTTTGTTTTTCGATCTCATATTACGTTATTCATATTTTTGGATGTGTCTTAATCAGGCTGAGCGTCTTGGACTGAGAAACAGGATTGAAAAGAAGGCTGCCTATTTGCAAGAACTGGAGGAACAAGTATGGACTTAATTCTGTGGTTTGAATGTTGAGTTACTAGTTACATACACTTGGGTTGATATGCCCTTGTGTTGGAAGTATGTACTAACTTCTTACTCCTTACACTAAGTTCATAGGACTTCAGACCCTGGTCCAACGGAATGAGCAATTATACAAATCT
Source organism: Erythroxylum foetidum (assembly GCA_026546835.1). NCBI lineage: Eukaryota > Viridiplantae > Streptophyta > Magnoliopsida > Malpighiales > Erythroxylaceae > Erythroxylum > Erythroxylum foetidum. Next base: position 41,629,635 of record JANZLF010000005.1, on the reverse strand, counting down.
GGGAACCCTCCTACTGGGGGCGTGTCCTTGCCTTTTATTCTGGTGCAGGTAAATCTATCTCTCATATTTGCTTATGTTATGGATATTCTCTAGAATATCAACCGATGATCAATGAGCAGTCCTTTCATGCAGACATGCTGAAAGATAGGACTGATTCCTTACTTCCCCTAGAAGAGTCCTTGTCAGTGGGACCATAAGGAGACATTACTCTTTAGTATGGACATTGTACTATTATCTCTCACATATTCTTGCATGTAAACTTGCTTGTCTTGTCTGTTGGGCAGACACTTACAAATAAGTGAGATGGATTGGGGACTGGATATTTTTGACTGATAAAGATGGATTTTTGTGTGGCCATCAGTTGGTTGGTATGTACTTTCTAGGTTTAAGAGTATGCGTCCATACCAACCTGGTGCAAGTTGCTGGGATGAAAGTCAGTAGGTACATGATGTGAAAACCAGTATGGTGCTGTTGTCTTAAGTTCTGAAGTTTGAGTAGAAGTGTAGAACTTTATGGGTTTTTGTGGCTGCTGGAAGAGGAACTGTGATTTCTGGTCTTACAACTAGGCTGTACTCTCTTCAGTCATCCTCATGTAAGGAGTACTGTAAAAGTACGGTGCTTTTCTTTTGCTATGAAATACTATTTGAACTAGGAAAATGATCAACGCCATGGGTGACAGCCATGCATTAGTTCAACAGGCAAGCAGAGCATTAACCGGATGTCAAATTTAGAAATTTTCTGGTCAAATGGAGTTAGTTGTGCTCTTTGTCATTCTGATGTTGAATCGGAATGTATTTGTGATTCTTAGACTCTGTCAGTCTCATGTTGTGTTGAACCGATACAAGTTGTAGGGTGAGTTATGGAGTATGTCTAGTAGCTGAGTACTGGAAGGGTATTCTAATGGTGTACCAAGTTCCCATGTAAAATTTTTTTGAAAAATGTGATGGAACTTGTTGGCAGAGGTAGCCATCATAAAGATCTTTGTGCTTGAAGTAATGCCTATACTTTGGTACCAGATTCGTATTCTACATTTACTGGCGCTTAGGATAGGATAATTCCAGATTAATCTTCTTTATTGTGAGGCCTCAAGTTCCTTTCAGCTTGAAGTTGATTTAGTCAGACATAGAAGCTCTGATGTTTTTCTGAAATGAAATTACTCGAAACAATTCCATGTTTGGTTTTCTTAATGCAATTATAGGCTTCTAATATCAACTTCCTTTCTATGTGTTAAGTAAGCTAGCGAATTTGATATTCCAATCATGCATTTGAAATCTGTATGTACCATTTTTCTGTTGCGTTGCTTATTTCTGGTATTTTTTTGTAGACACGCCCTCATGCAACTGCTTATTTCTGGTATTTTTTTGTAGACACGCCCTCATGCAACTGTTGAGGTTGAAATATCAGAAGATATGCAGCTTGTACATTTTGACTTTAATAGGTAAGATCGTGTGTAAGGTTGTTGTCTTTCCTTCATAAAAAAGGAAGTGCGTGTCTCCTTTATCCCCTTCAACATAAATTGATGTGGTGGAAACCATTACTTTATACTCATCAAGTCTACTCACTTCACTGTGACTATTGCGTAACATTTACTGCACTTTTGGTGGTAGAGGTCCAGTGTTCTACCATTGCAATACAAAAGATACCACATTTTTTTTGCAACTGAAATTTGTGGATCCATGTTATTGCTCCAGTTGATAGAATATTATTTTAGGCACAGATAACATCTTTATGGTATTATACTTGCAGCACCCCTTTTGAGCTGCATGATGATAATTATGTTCTGAAGGCAATGAAACTATGTGAGGCACCAACAGGCGCTGATACGGCAACAATATCTGCTGATGCAGGCGAAAGTTCTGGCATTTCCAATACGTGCCAACTTCAAGTCTGTCCTCAAAGCGCGAACACCCCAACTAGGCCTCCTACCTCACCCCCTCTTCCTGGTATTATTAAAGCACGAGTCAAGCATGAGAATTAGTATCTGGTTTCGAGCTTGATCAATGGGTGTAACATTAGCTGCATCTGTATATCTTGTAAAGTAAATTTCATTAGGTGCGCACCTTCACCATTTTTTTCAGTTTTGCCTTCATCTAGAGGAATTCAGTTAAGCAGAACAGCCCCTTGCTTTAGACTTCAATGGAACTTCTGGTTCAGAGTTCTTAGTATTAGGATTCACTACTGTGATTGTGAAATCCCTTCTCTTTTTTTTTTCCCCTTCACTTCTATACTTTCTCCAGTGTAGTAAAGATTTAGTAGTTTTGTAGTCTGTGTTAGGCTACAGAATAGTCTTGTTATATACAGAATTAAAGATTGAATTTCAGAAATTAGACAGCCTTATAGAACATGTCATTTATGCGTTTCCTGTTTCAACAATGGCCTCCTTTTTCTCCTTCGATGGGAAAAGAGTAACACAGATCTGGTGTTCTGTTGTGCGATGGATTTTGAAGCTTAAAATCTTATTTCCCAACAGAATTTAGATTACGTTGCTATTCTTCAGTCCGTCGAACTTGACTTCATTCCTTCCCAACCCCCATACTAGTTTCTACATTATCTCAGCCAGCAGGTTCCTTCACTTTCACTGGCATATTTGTAAAATTCATATTTGGGAATGATGATTTTTTTTGGTTCTCTTCATGGTTGGGAATGTTAGATTGTGTTCCTTATTTTTAAATTTTTGTTGGTGTAAGAACGATGGTTAAAGTGCTGAAGGTATTGCCCACATGCGTCTTATTGAATCTATTTGCAGATGAGTTGTCTGTTTCTGTGTGGGGTATGATGGAGACATGTCCTTAATAAAAGAGTAATCGAGAAAGCAGGGGACGTCAGGGGGATGTATAAGACGAAGGTAAGAGTTAGAAGTATTCTAACGGTCCCAATCAAACAGTGTTTTACTGCATCCTCTACTGTACCCAAACCCAACTCAGCACCATAATACAAAATGTGTCAGCACCATAATCCAACAAGTGTCTGGAGCGATGTCTGATTCATTCAAACTTGGATCTAAAATCTTATATCTATCCCATGTGCTATATAGGCCTATCTATCCCATGCGCTATGGGCCTATCTGTCCCATGCTTGCTGCCTACCATATCTTATGTACGCCTGGTAAAGAATTAAAGTCGAAATGCATTGCACGAGAGCTCCATCTTTTTCACTTTTCAACGCTTAATTTGGAAATTTCCAAGAGAAGGCTTGTATACATCAACCAAGTCGTGCTATTCATATGCATTTGCACCTGCATCTTTCCTTATTACCACCGGATTCTTCTGTAGAAATATTTGATGCCGATTTTAGCCGAGTACATTGCTAGTTGGTATAGAGAGAGGTGCAGGTGCAAGTGCAGATGAATGCCACCTTGGTCCATATAAAAAATATGCCCTCTTGCTCTCCTTCAAGTGGTTGAAGGTGCATAGTAAGGTTCCTTACATCTTCACTAACCTTGGTCTTTATAAAAATATGCCCTCTTGCTCTCCTTCAGGTGGTTGAAGGTGCATAGTAAGGTTCCTTACATCTTCACTAAGGTAAGAAGTATTTTAAAATACCCTCAAAATTTATGCGTTCATCTACCAAGGATTGGTCTTTCTTTTTTCTGTCTGACTGGATTGCTGGTTTACAAGTGTCGACCAGGACCCCTTGTGTTTC